>PVHP010010372.1:0-47753 GCA_004024765.1 Zapus hudsonius
TCAGAAAGTTGAAAAAGAAAGACAGGCGAGTGCTCGGGAGGGGCGGGATAGACAGAGGGCGGGAGGGTGGGGGCCAAAACCCAAGGAAAGCCGGTCCACCAAAAGAGAGGCTCAGGCGGCAGGCAGGTGAGCACAGGACTCACTGCTTCCTGCGAGCTCTTTTTCACGCTGTCAGCTTCCAGTCGTGCAGATCCTGTACTCGGAGGTACCTGGAATTCGGCTCGTGGCCGCAGCTAATGCCCACGAGCTGGGTCCCTGCTGAACAACCTGGTCCTAATTTCCCCGAGGTTTATGGCGTGTCTGCTAGTCAGCCATCTTCCCCAGAAGTCCGCAATTATAAGTCTTATATAAACTTAACAGGCTTGTACTAAGCTGGAGATTTGGTTATGGATTGTAATTAACGGAATGCATAAACATATGCAAGGAATGACTTGACAGATCATACCAAACACCTCAACACAATCTCATTTTCCTCTGCACTTACCTGTGATTCAGGCACTGACTCAGCGAACCTCATCATGTAGTTATTAGGATTAACACACAAAAACAGGAGTGGATAGATTTAAGGACTTCTCAATGGAAGACAGGATGTGATGGGGTATTACTTCTTCCTTTCATAATATCAGTCTTAAAATCCTATTGTAAAGCTATTCAAGAAGTTCACATAGGATTGAATACTAATAATTAACAAACAGTAAAGTACTTCTTTATTTATTGTTAATAATTAGAAACAATATATGAACAGATCTTATGATGGCACCCCCATTTCTCTCCTCCCTGCCCCAACCTGCTGAGGGCCCTCCTCAGTCAGTGGGATTGCTAGAATGGTCCATGGGATGAGGGGTTATGAATTGTACAAGCAATAGCCAGTTTTTTTGTATGTGTGTTGTTGTTGAGGGGCACAATGCCTCTGGATATTCTCCCCCACCATGTGTCTTATAATCTTTCTTCCCCCTCTTCCTCAAAGTTCCCTGAGTCATGGTGCTTGAGTTTTAAGTCTGCTTTACTGTTAAGATTTCTGCTTTGGGCTACTTTGGATATTTTCAGTGTCTGTCTCCATTACCCATTCATAGGTTATCTGACTTCCTGTGGAGGTAGCTCTCCTGCTCATCTTATCACTTTCTCATAGATTTTGTTTGGGCCTTATATGACAAGTTAGGAGTGGTTCTTCTCCTGCCTGGTTATTAACCATCATCTCTGGTCCTGTTGGTGGAATTGAGTTGTCCATGGTTCTTGCTACCTTCTGAAAAATATAAACAGAATCTCCAATGGAAAGCGAGATAAGCATAGATTAAATGAGGCAAACATTTTTAACTTTGTGAGTTTTTGATGGGTGTAGCCTCTCTATAGGCCCATGGTAGGTGGGGGCTTCCCCTGGAGTCTCAGTTCTTGGTCTCCATATGAATTTGCCTTGGATCCCAGTTCCAGCTAAGGGTTCCTTGCCACTTAATGGATCTCTTAACCAATAGCAAACCACTGATTACCCACATAGGTAAGGCACCATTATTACATGGATGAGGACTTCTTGGCTTGCTGGTTTCTTCTATATAGCAGTGTCCTCTAGAATCTCATAACACGGGTCAGTGTTGTACATTCATGTCTCCTGCTTTCTTGGAATATCATTAGCCAATTTCCCCTGGCAGCTCATGTAATGTCTACCAGCAGTGCACAGACTAGACATCTAGTGGCTGTTTTATAGTCTTTATTTAATTTCCTGTCACACTTTGCTTGGTTCCTCTTAAGGTACATTTAATAAATATATTATTACCATTAAAGCCCCTTCAAACTGTGTTTTAAGTGAAGCCTGTTCTCTGAATAGATTACTTAATTTTACTGTATCATCAACAGCATGGTTAAGCAGGGAACCCTGCAGACTGCAAAATCAATCAGCTACAGTGTACACACTTGTGTAATAAGTGGCATGTAGTCTCTATAGGTGACCATCTGTTCTCTGATTGGATTCAAGGTCTGCTCAGTGGGAGGGAACTCATATCTGGTACTGGAAACCAAGTCAGAATCCCGTGGTCAGGAAAGAGTGGACTGACATATCAAAAATCTCCTAAACATCTCTGCATACTCCCTTTTAACTCAAATTGCTCTCACACTTAGTTGGAGAATCTGGTTTATTTTACAGATGAAAAAGAAATCAGAGGAGAGTTATGATCCACTGATAAGAAGACAAATGACTTACCACCATAATACTTTCCATCTCTACCACATCTGCTAGGCCCTCGAGATATTGCAGAAAAAGTGACATCATAAGTACTGCTTTTCCTGCTAGCCTGACAACCAGTCCCAGCATGATGGTGACAAACACTTAGAATAATCAAAATTTATGCAAGCAGAAATCAGGAGGCTACAAAGAACTAACAGTATAACAGACTGCCAACTGGCCGGCATTGGCTCAGGGAACTTTGTGGGAGTAGGCATATAAAGGTTGTAAGTGCCACAGAGTTGGTAGGAACACCCTGAGCCACAGTTACCTGTTACCTCAAAGGACTGATTGAGGCCTTCATGGAGGACCCACAATGACTACCACATCCCCACTGAGGAGGAGGCTCCCAGGATGATGGACTTTGGGGTGAGGGGACAATAGTACATAACCTGTATATGTCTGTGGGGGGGTGTAATAAGATTTTAAAAAGGGAGATAAAGAGAAAAAGGTAAATGAAGCTGGGCATATCTGCACATGGCGGTAATCCCAGTACTCAGAAAAGAGAGGCAGGAGTATCACAAGTTTGAGGCCAGCCTAAGCTATATAGTGAAACCAAACCCAATTTAAGAAAGAATAAGGTGTCGAGAGATGTGTCAGTGGGCAAATGCACTTGCTGTGTGAGCCTGTTACCTTGAATTTGTTTTCCTAAAACACACATAAAGCCATGTGCTAAAGATCAGTTCAATCTTAGCCCTCTTACAATGAAATGGAAGGTGGAAATAAATCCATTCCTCCCATAAGCTATTTTGCATTGGGAGTTTTGACCCAATAACAAGAAGGTAGCATAAGATAACAGAAAATCAGTCCCAGAGTAGGGTTATTTTACAATGAATCTGATTATGTGTATTTTGGTCTTTAGGCACTGGTTTGCAGAAAAAAAATTAAAAAAGTCTTGGAATTTTGGAATAGAGAAACTTTGCAGCACTATGAACAGAGCTTAATGCCATTCTGGTGAGAACTTAAAAGACCTAAATTCAGAGAGAAGTAAGGGCTGGGAAGACTTGGTTTATGAAATTTCAGAGGAGAAAGAAAGGACTTTATTGGAACTGAGGTACTGATGGAGAGGCTGGCTGCATTCTGTTCATGTTCTGAGGACTTGAACAAAATTGAATTGTAAAAGCAATGTACTGGTTGTATATAATGGATGAAAGTATAGAGCAGAAAGATTTGAAAAATATAAAGTATGGCACAGAATAAAGCAAGTTTGATGTCCAAGGCAGAGAGACTGATTTTAGACCACTAAAGCTGAAATTGTTAAAGAGATTATCACCATTAAAGATAGGCCATCTGTTCTGCATTGGGACAATAAGAAAGTAGCCCTGAAGGTGAAACCTAACCCATTGAAGGCTCAAGATGGGAAGAATGTAAATTCTTTTGAAAGAAGGGGATTGACGAAAGAAGCTAAAGGGATTTCTTGCTATTCAGTGTAAAGCTTCATCGTCCTGAATTTACAGATTTTCTTTTTAAATATATATTTATTGTCCATAATGAGTTACATTATTTAGTGGGCAAACAATGTGTTGATTTGATGGTGATTTCTACAAGGTGCTGGTTTTTAAAGCATGTTAAAAACAGAAAATAAGGTCATGAAGTTCAACAATGGTTTCTGGAGCTGCTAGGATATGGCAATATTAAGCAGGGTCTTAAATCTTGCATGGAATCTCTGTGAAGCGATGACGTGGAACTGTGAAGATGAATCATGGGTTGCAGTGGAGACTTCCGAATTTTGGAGATGCCAGGATTGTGGGATGACTGCCTAGGAGAGCTTTCTGGCCCTGGCACAGTTGGATAAGCACAGAAAGCAAGCAACACAGCTAGAGTAGTGAAATTGCCAAAAACTTTTGGAGCCCAGCCCACAGCATTTCATTCATCATTCCAAAGGGCCAGATATGGAGTTGCAGGATTTAATGTTAGCCCTGCTGGTTTTCTATCTTGAATTGAACTAGTCTTTCCTTGGTCTGTCTACTTTTTGCAATGGGAGGAATGCTTACTCTATTATGTGTTGGAATGATGTAACTTTTTAGCCATGGAAATGTTTATATCTTTGCAATGGGAATGCTTACTTATTATGTATTGGGAGTATGTAAATTATGTTTCAGTTTTACAGTGCTTATAGTTAAGAGACTATCTTAAATCTCAGATGAGACTTTGGACTTTTGAATGGTGTTGGGGTTAGTAAAGGATATTGGGACTTTTAAAGTTGGACTACATGCATTTTGCATCATGAGATGGTCATGGGTCTATCAATGCCGGTGGTAAAATGTGGAAAAATAACTAATACTGCTAAGAAGGCCATAGGACCTAGGGGGAATGCTGCTATTGCTGTTGTTTGGTTAAATGGATATGCTATGCTCATCAAATTTCCCTTTAAATATTGATCTTTATACCCAGAGATTAGTGCTGTTCTAGCTTTTGGTCAAAAAAGCTTCTTTCTTGTACTTGGTGGTGACTACTGGGAGACTCAAAACTCACCAAAGAGCTGGTTTAAAAAAAGTGATTTTGGGGTATTCAGAACTAAATGAGACATCACTGTCACCCCCTCTAAGGCTCAGGGAATATTGTAGAAGAGGGAGCAGAAGGAATGAAAGAGCCAGTGAGTGGAAAAGTGTGCTTTGGAATACAATATTCTGGATGTAAACCAATTGCTGCATACATTAAAAAATTACCATCTAAATCGGAATTTTTCTATATCTTCTAACATTTACAAAGGATCAGACCAAGTAAGATATTTAGAAGTGTGAAGACATAAAAATGAAGACAGGAAAAAATTCTAAAAATACATTTCTGATAACATAAGCGGGGAAGCCTACAGAGGAAATAGAAGGAAATAGAATTGAGTGTCAAGGCATTATTGAAAGTTCATATTTATATATTGAAATTTTTGATAGGTAGATTTTCACTTTCTTGATCTCCCTAAAATTACAGTTAGAATGATACTGTGATATCTATTGGAATCACTGCCAAAACATTTAATTTTTTTGTTTTACTTATAACTAAGTAGAAAATAATTTATTTTTCAGTATACATATAGACAGACATATTTGGAAATTGTGCAATGGGTGTTTCTGAAGCATTCATTTGTTTTAATGATAAATATTATATGCAGAGTGGGCTTTAATTTAATTTAAACTCATAATTCAACAACAAATCTAGGAAAGTAACAAGTGTGTGCTTTTCACAAGTAGGAGTTGAAAGTATTTCAATTTTTAAGACAGTATTTTTCAATCTAGATTAATAAAAATCAAACAAGCTGATGTCTATTACTTGTCTCTTTGTTAAAAATATTATTTTCCATATCACAAAGATACTGCTTGTGATGATTTAACCATCCAATTACAAGTTCAGCCCACATCCTCTGCTCAGGATTTCAGATTTGCAGTAGAAGTCCCAGTGCATGTTCTATAATGATGGCTCCTTTTCCCCTAGTCTCAGATCATTCCTGAACTCTTTCTCTTATCTGTCCTGTCAGATCCTATGCCATATTCATAGATTCAGAGCTTCATGCTTCCCATGATTCCAATAACTGAAGTACAGCTGCACAGATAGAAATCTGCCTAGCTCTCCATGCATATAACCTACAATTAATAAATGTATATCAGATTGAATCAAAGCTACTCCTTTGTTCTCAGCTCAGCAGTTAGAGCTTAAAGTTGCTTCTTTGACTATCTACCTCTATAGGTCAAGATTGGTGACCCCTTGGACCAGTCTGGGCTCTTCTCCCCTAAATCTGGCATAGTACAAGTAGATATCTTCACACCAATCATCAAAAGATATTATTTACTTATATGTCTTCTCTTTCTAATTTTTAAAGCATGAAGACAGATATTAATGCTTAATTCAGTAATTATTAGGTGTATCATATGTGATGAATAAATTCAATCATTTTCAATGTGAAACATTTTTAAATTCCATCTATCACTAAGATTTGCAAATACATACATAGGAAATTAATTGATAAGCATTCACAAGCCATTCATGCCAGGGTCCATAACAAAATAAATTCTCAATTCCCTGGTATTTTGATATTTGAAAAAAAGTAGGATTGAGGGCTATTGATACAATTATTAGAGTGTCATACAACACTAACTTGAAGATCATCAGTAGAAAATCAGAACATCCAATTTTCTACCACTAGGCCTAATATTTTATATATGAAGGGCTAAGTAACTAAGATCTTATAATAAGAGGGTTTTAAAAAAGATCTTGACCTACAAGGACAGATTTTCATAATGTTTCTACAAAATTACACATAATAAATATGAAGTGTTCGAGAATGTTGTTATTCTGCAGCTGAGAGTTGAGTTTATCGTTGAATAGAATGGCCATTGGCCAACCATGGAGATTAACTGACAGAAGCCAGAGCAGAACAACTCCAGTGGTAGCCATCTCTCCAGGAAAACATCTGTTCCCAGCTGAGTGTGTTTACATGTTGGCATCCCTGGCAGATGTGTTCGTAGTCAGTCCATCTGTGCAGTGTTGAGAGCCTGGGGCTGAGGAGCAAGGCTGGACAGGACACAGAGAGTTAACATACTGCACCAGCCTAAGTGGTTTTGAAAAGGCAAATTTAGTACCTTCCAGCAACTTTTTCTCCTTGTGATAATAATGTCTTAAAGATACCTGGTGTGTGCATATAATTAATGAAACAAAAAACAAAATTGGCATGAAAAACATCACAATGAAACCCAATTCCTTGTATGCTACTAAAATAAATTACTATAAAAATAATAAGCAATAGTGTTAATAGGGCACTGCTCTTAGAAATGGGGTTATGTTGTTATCAATATCTTATAAAGGAGAATTATTACATTGTACAAGTGATTTTAAGATTAATAACATTTAAGTGCTTCATATTTGCAAATAGTATTAAAATATTTTGTCCATTGGAAAATAAATTTCTAAGTAAAATATGTTTGATCATATACTTACTTTTTGCTCATATTTCACATAAAAACATTTGCTCTCTTTTGGACTTTTGATTCCATTAATAAATATTATTCAAAGTATGCTGTCTAGAAAATAATTCCATAGTTTATAAAAGTTAATTTTAAATGACTTAAAAATATATAAATAACTTCCTTTATTATAAGATCTCTGTTCTTTAACTATGTTAATGCACCTTTTGATTTTTCCAGGAGAGCTATGGAGTTGCCCTTAATGGCTAGATTTTGGAAGGACCTCCATCTATCTATCTATCTATCTATCTATCTATCTATCTATCTATCTATCTCTCTCTCTCTCTCTCTCTCTCTCTCTCTCTCTCTCTCTCTCTCTCTATCCATCCATCCATCATCTATCTATCTGTCTATCATCTGTCTGTCTGTCTATGTATCTATCATGGGCTTCTATACTTCTCATTTTAGGAATTTTACATTGTTGATTATATAAGAAATCAGCAGTCTGGAAGCAAAATAAATAATTAGCTATCTTTACTTAGCTGTATTTAATTCTTTCATATAGTTTTGCTTTTGGAGTTTCATGTATTGAACAATTGGCTATAATCTTTGATTTCTTAAAATAAGATTAAGCAATGCTTTCTATCCATTAATTGTTAATTTTTTGCATGTGTGTATGTGTGTGTTTACATGTATGCATATACATGCAAATGCTAAAATGTGTGTTTGTGTGTGTGTGGGGGGGGCGCATGTGTGTGTGTCAGTGCAGTTGTGCTCTTGACTATGGAAGCCAGTAGTTTACTTCTGGTGTTTTCCACCCTGGCTCTTCACTGCATTGACAAGGTCTCTCAGATGAGCCCAGAGCTGGTAAAGCCAGCCTACTGACCTTGTGGATCAGCTGGTAAAGCCAGCCTGCTGACCTTGTGGATCAGCTGGTAAAGCCAGCCTGCTGACCTTGTGGATCAGCTGTTACCACCTCCCAGAAGTGCTGCAACTGAAGTCAGCTGTCAAGCCCACCTGCCATTTATGTGGGTGGTGAAGTTCCAAACTGATTCTCACAGCAAGTGCTTTATTCACAGAGCCATCTTCCCAGCCTCCAGGACCATTATTTGATTTGTTTGTTTGTTTTGTTGTTCTCATGGAATCATGCGCAATGAAGCTATTATGTAGGGGGTAGAATTCAAACGGCCTCCTTAATTTTCCATTAAGAGGAAAAAAATCAGTATCAAGTGGTTGGGTTTAGTCATATGCAGAAATTTAACCTCTAGAGATTTCTGTAAGCAGTTGCTAATGGAGATGAGGAAACTTCCAAATTCAGTCAAAATATTTGGAAAAGAATTCTTTTTTTTTATAGGATCTGTACTTCTTATTTGTTCTCATTGATCTATCTGCTAACAAACATTGCTGCAGGTGTTACTGGTGGTAATGAAGAGAAAGTATAGTGGAGAGGGGAGATCTGGAGTCAGTGGGTCAAGTTTTGGTTCTCTTACTTTTAAGCACATCACATAACCTCTTTTAATCTTATATATAAAACTGGGATATTTGCAATGCCTTGATGCTGTACCTGTTATTAGGGTTAAATCTGTTCTGATGTATAAACTATGCAGAAATGTATTTGGCTCAGAAACTTGATATTTTAAGTAATGTCAGCACAATAATAGTTAGACATGAAATAGCCCTATATATTTTTGAGATATTATGAACATATATTATTTTTTTCTAACAGTATAAACTCTTGCCTTTTGCTTTAGCAGATACCTAATGCTAAAAAGCTTCTCCAAAATTTTAGAAAAGTATATTTATTAAGCTGTGTGTACTGTATGTGCCTATTTAACCAAATAATTCATTTTGGTAAATGAATTTTACATATAAGGAAATCTGAGAAATCATTATATCATAAGATGTGGAATAAGGCACTGATACATATAAAGTGAATGAAAAATATGGATCTGGCTTTAATTCTATAAAATTGTTTAAACATAGGATATCATGATTTTTTAAAGATATTTATTGAGAGTGCAATGATTCAATATTTAGACATTCTTTCTGAAGAAAAAAAATTGCTTGTATTTCCCTATTTCTTAAAGACTTCGGTGTACCTTATTGCCTTATTAACTCTGGGAGCACACTACAACTGTTTGAGGACCTGTCATTCATCCACTTACAAAATATGTTGAATGATGTAATAAAAAGAATAATGACAGGCAATATTGCCATAGTTTCCACACAAGAAGACATCTAAATCTATTTTAAAATAATATATATGCTAAACAATATTTGATAGTGAAATGAGTTTTATATTACATTTCATAAAAATGTTTCTCAGTCACAAATGCAACACCATATCCTATTAAGGTCCTCTGTAACATCAGAAAGTGGAGTTCTCCATGATGAAATCTGACCATATTCCAAGAATAGACACAACAAACCATTTATTATGGATCTCAGAAAGTGAACACAATTCTGTGACTATAAATAACAAATACAAATAATACCTATTTTTAAAAATCATTTTAGTGTTTTGTTGATGGTCTACAGTGAATGTATCAAAAGTGTAGAATGATAAAATGACCTCATGAAATTCTAGTTAAAATATTTTTCATAAAGTCAGACAGAGTTGAAAACACAGTTTATAATACATTGTACAAAATTATGGATAAAAGTTCAAAGATGTGGTCTTGCAAAATCATCTTATGCAAGACAAACTGGGAACAGCAACAATTTGCAGATGAAATAACCAATGAGTGGGCAGCCCTAGAACATGTAGTGGACAAAAGTTACTGGCTGTTCAGCCACGAGGTGGGAATGACTCATTTACATTAGTCAGTGGGAACATAAAGTAGGCATAAGTGCCAGTAGACTGTGTAATGTTCCAGTTTCCAAACCACAAACAGAGTGCACCACACAATTTTGTTTTTGATTTCATGACATTCATGGTGTTATTCACATTACTTAAGTATTTCTGAATACACTTAAAATCAATGTTTAAGCTAGTTGTGGATCACTGGTGCTGAAGGGTGGAACTGATAAAAGCTTCTTAAAACCATTCATTCACTTCAACTTTTAGGTTTTTTTTTTGTTATTGTTTGTTTGTTTATTGAGGTATGGTTTTGCTCAAGCCAAGGTTGACCTGGAATTCACCATGTAGTCTCAGGCTGGCCTTGAACTCATGGAGATCCTCCTACTTATGTCTCCTGAGTGCTGGGATTAAAGGTGGCCTAACTTTAGTTTTTTGAGGACCCTCTACAGTGCTTTCATAGTGCTGCTAGGAATATACCGAAAGGTCTCTATTTCTACTTTGAAGATACTTGCACATCTACATTCATTGCTGCTTCATTCACACTAAATAGGAAATAGAATCAATCTACATGTCCATCAACTACCACCTGGACAATGAAAATGTGATGCATATACTCAGCAGTAAAGAAATATGAAGAAATGAAATTTGCAAGAAAACTTATAAAGTTGGGGAAAATTTATAAACTCAGAGACAAATCGCATGTTCTCACTTCTGTGAATCCTGGTTTTGAATGTTTTCAGGTATGTAAGAGTACATGAGACTGGGTGTGTGCTATAAGTCAAGCCGGGACACCATGAGCAGGAACAAGAAGTGGGGAAAGGACAATCGGAAACATGTATTATGAAAGCATGAAGGAGGCTAATTTAGTGGGGAGGGAAAAGAAAGGATGCATAAGAAATTTGTATGAAGCACCAGAATTAAATCTACTTCTTTGCAAGCTAATAAAAATAAATCAATAAAAGTTTCACCTATGGTGACATATAAAGCGAAACATAATAAAAGATCAGAGAAAAATTGAAAAAAAGGCAATTTAGTTTATTTTACAATTTTTCAAATGACAAAATAAAAATACACCATTGCAATACACAAACAAAGGATGTTGAACAGAGTTATGACCTGACAGAAGAAACCGCATCTTCTCATTCCACACATGGTATAAGAAATACTCAGTAGCAATTATCCTATGCAGCCTTGCTGTCTCTGTAAACTTTTTTTATTTCTTCCTGCTATGTACATCAGAAACACTTGTGCTTTTGCCTACACAAAGAAACAGTACTTATTAAAGTTGCTACCTAAGTGAGAAGCACAGGCCTCGACCCACAATCTGAAATAGTAATTTAAATACCTTGCCTGCTTGAAGACTTCTTTTCTTTCTTTATTTTCTTTCTTTTTTTTTGTTTTTGAAAGATTTGGACACACTAGTATCTTACTTTTACTCTAGGTAAGAACAACAAATAATTCAGTTATAAAGCAGATTAAGATTAGAAATTGAAGTCACAGAAGAACTTCTGCATTTTAAAGTGAACTCGTTTCTCTCCAGGGCAGTTCACAGTGCAGATCCTGAAGATGTTAGCTTAATTCAAATCTACTTGTGCACATATTACAGACTCAGAGTGTATACACACAGATACACATATATAACATAGTATATATGCATCACACGTCTAGTTGTACTATATAGATTTATCTATAGCACATGTATAATAAAATATCTATATCTAGGTGGGCTTTATTTGGATTTTATTTTGTCAAATACAAACAATTACCCTTACTCAATTCTTAAAACATTGGTATCGTAATAATGTTTAATGGGGATACTTCAAAACTTATAGTGATAACTAACTATACATAATTTTTCCACACCTCTTCCACAATTATAGATAGTTCTTACAACAATCACAAAAAACAAGTCTTTTACGAACCAAATATCACATAGTGTGCATTATGACTGACTGGTGCAATTAGAAGTAAATTACTTTGCCTCTCTTTTTTTTGCGAAGTCACTTAGTAACTAGAAGGTATGTGCACTACCATTAGCACATTTAAGTATATCATTTCTGTTAGCATACATGTAGAAATTCCCATTAACAACTGATATACAGTTAACATGATTTACACCACATGAATACATTCGAATGCCCAGCACCTTCTCTAGTTAGAAAATCTTCCACAGTAGTTTTGTCATTTCTGTGGGCTGAATTTGCCCTGAAAAAAGAAGTTACTGATTTACTATTTATTTCAGCAACTGAATATTAGGTATATATCACGCTGAGTAATCATCATGAAAATATCTGATATCTTCAGCACAGTAGCAACCATGTTACAAGAGGGAATATTTCCCATAAATGTGTTACTGGGGATATTTTTGTCTTTTAACCATGTTAAAAGACAGGAATATTTCACAATTGGATGCCTGAGCATTGCCAGATACAAGGTTCAATGATCAGGAAATTAAAGATTTAAAGCTGTGAGCAGATGATGCTAAAAATAATAGCCCAATACTTCAAATCCAAACTTACAGTTTGATCTTATTATGATCCCTTATGCTCCCTTGTTGGTTCAAAATTTAACTCTATTCTCCTTCTTACTGCTAGCCTTCAGTGATCTTATCTTATACCCTGCATGAAGGCCATAGTAGGAAAATTTGGAAGGCAAAAGGAAAGCTAGACATAGGGAAAGGAATGGTCTCCTACAGTTTGAACACCTTCTTTGAACACCAAATACCTTTCATGGAATTCATTCTTAAGTATTGAAAGTTCCCTGAGATGAACAAAAGTAGTTTCTCTCAAATCTGAAGCCCTTTTTATGCTGAACATTTTCATAATTGGGCAAGCATTTAGAGAACAGAAAACACAGGATAACAAAATCAACATGAAGCTAAAAAGGCACTAACCAATGCATGCCAGATGACTGCCAATCCATGAACACTGAACAGCTCAGGTGTGCTAGCAGGGGCCTAGAATATGTCTCAATACATTGCATGTAATGCAGTAAAGATTGCAAGGTATCTTGTTGCTCTTTTTAATGACATGTTCTCAGTCTGTGTCATTAGGATGTACTTATAAGAATTTCATTGTGACTTCTAGATTTCTATTAAATTCTTATGACAAGATACTGAAACAATTTATCTGCAAAGAGTCCAAACTATGTTTCCATAAATCACCTATGTATCTAGCTCTTCTACAATTTCCAAAGGATAAGAAGCCTAATGACAAAAACACATTGAGCTTATTTTCATTATGAATCTCCCATTACATTTTACTTTGCTTTCTTATAGATACAAGAATTCTCCAAAAAACCTGTGTTTTCATTCTATTTTATTCTACCATATTTAAAAAAAAATAATGCCACTTTTTAAAATACTGGTAACTGTACTACTGTGCATATCTTTCCCCATAACATGAATACATATATTATATACTATATATGTATACATTATTCATGCTTTGTATTCATTTCTGAAACTGCTCTCCCTAAAAAAGACACAAAACATACAGATTTCTTCTTTCTGCAGATTGCCTCCCCAAGAAACAAGAAGTCATGTAAGCTGTTTCAGTTAAAGAAGAAGTGAGAGTAGAGTGCTTCTGCTTTCAGAAGAAGCTGTTTACTATCAGAAGTACGAACCAGTACAGTGTAAGTTACCAGAAAACTGACCTTCTGGTCAATTCAGTTGTATATTAAATTACTTTAATATGTTTCTTCGTATTTCCTTGAAAACATTCGGTATTCACGTGGCTTTATTGACCACAGAAGAATACTGAGCAATGGAAATTTAAGCACAGTCAAGTGCAAAACACTGCTATGTGGAATCAATGTTGAACTCCTTGAAATTAATCATCTGTTGTGAAAACAACACTCTATTAATCATGTTGTTTCTGCACTGAGAAATTTAACAATAATATTAAAAGTGTGGGGTTGACCTTTGAATATGAATAACAAAGGGTATATTAAAGAACTAGAAGTCACATTTTGGTTGTTTAAATTCAATATTTATTCCAATTGCCAAGATTTCCCCCCCCAAATTATTGAAAAATGTCAAAGATGCAAAATATAAGTATTCAGAATTTAGAAATTTTAAATCAATTAGAGACACGTTCACCATTAGTAGCATATTAATAAGTTCATTTTAATAATTTGTTATTTTCATGAAAGAATGGTTTGTTATGTAGAAACATAATATCTTTGGTACCAAGAATAGAATATTTCTGTTAGTTTTACCATTTCAGAAAACATGGAATATCACTCCTCTGCAATGGTTCACTTATTAAGTCTCACAGTTAATCTGGTACCTTCTACACCATTTAAAATAAACAAAAATTTGAAAAATCTTAGTATGATTGCTCCTTAAAAGTATAAAGAGTTTAGAAAATAATGTTTGATTTTTATTTTTCTCATTCATATGTGTTTCCGATTACTGTAGTTTAAAAAGATGTAAGTACCCCATATCCAAATGAAAAGAGATTTCAGGAGACAGATTATAAATCAAACGAAACTGCATGATCAGAATCAGTGTCCTGACTGAAGGCGTTCGCTAGAGTATCTTGGTTCCACTGACAAGGATGGTTTAACTTCCCTAGGGCTGAGCTGTGCTCCTGGGTTCCTCTTCCAATGTGCTTGGCCTGGCGGTGGCAGCATTACAGTGATGAACATAGTTGCTTTGCTGATTAATGATGTTGGATCTTGTAAACACTACAGATAATACATTCAGACTGTATTCTTAGTGGGAGTGGCACTTGCTAGGACCCTTGAAGTCAATAGTGAGAGCACTTTGCAGGTATTTCATCAGCTGGTGGTGGATTTCACATGGACCTCCTTTAGCAGCCTGTCAGTCATTGGGTGGATGCTGAAACCCAGCCTCGTTTTGGATCCTATTTTCAAATCTTCAAAATCATCTTTAGAAAAGAAGTTCCTGTTCAGTTTGCATGTTTTAAAATGTGCTTTATTGCTTTGTACACTTTCCTGTTGTCAGTTTTAAAGCTCCTCTGTTGTGTAGCACATTTAAGGTTTTGAATTCTAATGGCATTCTGTGAGGACTTGCATTGGAAAAGTACCTATATTTTAAGTCATCATAATAATGATATTTGACAGCCTTTCCATTCAAATCCTTAGGGAATGGCCAGAATCCATACAGGTGAATTTCATCACAGAATCTGGTGGCGAGTGTATACATGAGGAGGCCTGTGCTGGGTCTTTTGATGGGAACTTTGTTCGTGAGCCAGTAACTGGAAGAAAAAAAATAACAAACATAAAACATAAGTAAATTAAAAGTAATATATAGCATGTTTTATAGAAAGCATATGATGTAGAAAATCTGTATGTATATCTATATATCTTCAATGATCACTGAAAAATAATATTTGTGAGGATTGGATTGTTTCAATATGAATAATTCCAAAGAAAAAATAAAGTACCCACTTGTATTGACATTTTTGTTAAAGCAGAACAAAATAAAAGCTATCTATTGTGAAAACATAATTGGAAAGTAGGTCTTAAAATAACATTAATGTGTAACTTAAAATGGCCCAAAAAAACCATAAAACAGGTCAAGTACTAAATATACAAGAAATAAATTTCTGTATGATAAAATATAGAATGTAAAGTAAATGCAGTTAACAGTAAGCACTAGAAATTTAATGTCATGCTTCAAATTTTATAGGTCGGTCTGAATCATTGAGATTTATTAGTTTACCCTAAACAAATTCCACATCTGAAAATAACAACAATGATTATTCTTTAATTATGTTAGCAAAATCAATTATATGATATTTGTCAGCATTGCAAGTCCTAACACTCACAAAGTACAATTTTAAAATGTATGCCTGTTACATACAAGCTGACATGAAAAACTACATTTTTCTTGCGGTTGAGGTGGAGCACTTCTTTAATACCAGCACTTGGGAGGCAGAGAACAGAGAGGATCACTGTGAGTTTGAGGCCAGTCTGCGGCTACAGAGTGACTTCTAGGTAAACTTGAGCTAGAGTGAGAATTTTCCTAAAACAAACAAACAAACAAAAACTAGCGATGTGCCTTTAATCCCAGTCTTCTGTAGGCAGAGGTAGAATGATTCCATGAGTTAGAGGTCACCCTGAGACTATATAATGAATTCCAGTGAGTCTGGAAGCAAGAACCTACATTAAAAAAAAAAATGAAACAAAACAAGCAAAAAAACTACATTTTTTTGGGGGGGGTGATGGAGTGTTTGCCTTGCAAGCAAGATGACCTGTTTGGATCTCTGGCTCCCACATAAAAGCGGAGCATGGTAGTGTGTGCCTGCAATCCTTGTCCTGGGGAAACAGAGACTGGAGGATCTCTAAAGCTTGCTGGCCAGTCAGTGAAACCCAGGTTCAGTGGGAGATCCTATCCAAAATAATAGGCGGAGAGTCACTGAGGAAAATATGCAGTGGCAAATGTACCCTGCACATGCCTAGAACATAGAAACATGTGCATCTGCACACTCAGTACCCACACACATGCATGCAACCATGCATCCCCCCAACACACACAGGCACATGCAAAAGGACATGATCAACAACAAATTACTGTATTTTTATCCTAATCAGGAAATACTGAAATTAAAATAGTGCATTTAAGAAATGAGAAAATTTTTACATTCTACTTCAGTAGAACCTATTCTATTTTATCTCCAATCCATATTGGTTGTATAAATCATGTGTGTGTGTGTGTGTGTGTGTGTGTGTGTGTGTGTGTAACTCTAAATGACAGAAGGTGCATTTATGGCTCAAGAACAGAAAATATTCTGTCTATATCTGTATATCTCATAATTTAATTTTCACGCAAAACATATATACACATGTCTGGGTAAAAGAACTTTGGAATCATACAATTAATATGATTAATGTAAATTTATGCCATCTGTATGTCATTTGAACAGAGGAGAATGAATGAGGAAGAACATTATAACCTATTACCTAGATACTTGGAGAAGATGATCATTACCAGAACTGCACCAGTGTGCCTCCAGATGATTTGTATCTCAGAATATATTTCAGATATTCTAAGACATACACAGTGGAGTTTTCATCAACTAGGCTGTTTAGTTACAAAAATTATTTTCCTCTTTTTTTATCTACTCTGCCTCTTTCCTCTTCGCCTATGTTAGTTATTCCTTCTTACCTCTTTAAATAACTTCTTTCTTGCTTTCTGCTTTAATATTATAATGGTCTCTGTTGTTATGTAAAACAAGAAGCCAAACACAGATCTTATTCGTGCTTCTAACATGAAGAAACAAGGAGACAAGAGAGGTTGTTGAGCATGATTTGGCAAGTTAAAAATAAACATGAGATGAAAGATCAAAGTCTTAAGAGGTAACAGAAACACTAGCAACTTGAGTGATTATAAAGAGCAGAGATATGCTAATTCTCTATGTATGACATTTTAAGCACCAGCCTTTAAGTAGTTGCTATTTCACAGAGGCGGGCACTGAGGCTTGGGATGTAGGGAAAGTTAAGAGAGCAGTCCAAGCTTACAGAGATGACAAATGACATGACCAGCAATTAAGATTACATCTATAGTAATTTCATTGTTATCTAAAAAGGGCTTGGATTCCCTGGCTTCCCTCGAGCACTCAACTTGGCGTAGAATTCATCTGGTGGGACATGAACATCTACAGAGTGTTATTGCGATTAACAGGCCACTGTCAAGAGTGATGTGGGTAAAGCATAAAGCTTTCATCCCTTCTACATCAAAGGTATGTAGGAAACAGCATTCCCAATGCACACTCTCAAAATCATTTGAAATCAGAAGATGGTTTTGTGGTTTACATGTTTTTTTACTTAACCACATTGAAAATGCCTAAAGCACTGACATTGTATAACAGGTTAAAATTTCCCTGCAGAGAAGAATAATATTTCTAATAATATATTTGAATTTTAAAGGAGACATTTTTAACCTCAAGAGGTCATTTATCAATATACTTTTCTATGAGTCTTTCTACACAGAAATCTTTATTAAGTGCTTAAAAGAAAATAGAAAAACTTTTTTTTTAATTGCAGGCTCTTCCTTTAATACAGACAATGTCTCCTCAATTTTTATGAAATAGAGGAATGATCATGGTTACTCCTTTAGATTCGCTAGTCTAGATGTCATATATATAATAGATTACAATAATAATTCTATAATCTATACTACAGAATAATCTCTGTATTCTGTTTGTCAAATATGTAAGCTATTTGACATCTACCATAGGAAACAACCTTTATTTTTTATTACCACACTGAAGAGAATGTTAAGAAATTCTAAATCAGTTTATAGTATGTTGTTTTTAAGCCAAGTGTCCTGTATCTTATTAGCAAACAATAATCCTCATTACTGTGATATTAGGATTTATATTCCATACTTACAATTTCAAAGTACTTCTATAAAACCCGAAGATATGTAAGATAGTAGATAATAGTAACTCTAAATGACAGAAGGTGCATTTGTGGCTCAAGAAGAGAAAATATTCTGTCTAATTTGCTCAATCAACAAGATGACCACAGGTATGCTGATAAAGGTTTAAGAGCAGCCACTGGACAGGGAAGAGGATAATAATTTATAACATTCATCAATATTTGTGGAAATATTCCCTGTAGTATGCACTTCAAGAGAACAAGCTGATACAAGTTCATACTAAGTTCAGAAGAGATGGCACAGTCAACTCTCACAATTTAGGACCAGCATACTCCAGTATATGCTTATAGTACAAAAGAGATAGAAAATGTTTCTCCAGATGACAAGAACCTTTAATTTAGAGCAGAAAATCAAAGCTTAAATGAAAATTCCTTAGAAATGTTTGAGGTATTGTTTGTCCCATTGGCAAAGAAGGACAATGGATAGAGAGTATAGGTTTGCATTAATGAAGATTTACTACATAGTAATATAAAACATTTTATGTTTCTATGTAATGAAAATGGAAAAAGGTAAATGAATATTTCCATTTTGATTTTATTAAATATTTAGCACAATGCAGATACACAGTAGGCATTAAATGCATATGCATTTAATTTATTCTTGCTGTTTTAAATATTTTTCTGCATTAATAAAAATAAGTGCACATGTGATTTGGCAATCTCAATACTTCATAAACTACATTAGTATATAGTTTGCTCTAGGCTTTCAGTATCATTAGTAAAATGTGTTATCATGAGTAGCACTAGAAAGTGTTACATAAACTGCCAGGGGAAATTGGTCAATGATATTTGGAGAAAGCAGAGACCACTGATATACATTATAGACAGTTGTCATAAGAATGCTGAACACACTGCTATATGGAAGAAACCAGTAACTCCAGAAGTAATCATCTGTGCAATAGTGGCACTAAACCCAGGAGGGTAATCAAAGGCATACTGATTGGCTAAGAGATCTGCTCACTGACAAGGAACCTTTAACTGGAACTATGATTCAGGGCAAAATCCTTTGGGGACCAAGAACCCAGGATCCTAGGGGAAATTCCCACTAACAGAGATCTACAGAGTGGCTACACCCATTAGAATCTTGCCAAAATAGAATGTTTTTCTGATTTAACCTACAGATCTCACTCTCTGATGGAGATTCTGTTTGTATTTTTCAAAAGGCAGTGAGAGAGCTGGGGACAACCCAATTCCACCAACAAGACATGGGATGATGGCTGACATGCTGGCAGGAGATAACTCACCCCTGACCTATCACACAGGACCCAGATGAAACCTATGAGAAAGTGAGGAGATAAACAGGATACCAATCACCACAGCAAGTCTGATAACCCATGAAAGGTCAATGGAGACAGACACCAATAATACTCAACAGAACCCAAAACAGAAGTCCAGAGACAATTAAGTTCTCAACAATAAAGCAGACTTAAAAGTCATCCACCATGACTCAGGGAACTGAATCGGCGAGGGGGGTGGAAAGAATGTCAGAGCCATGGTGGGGAAGAATTTCCAGAGGCATCTCCTTCCTCAGAAACAATGCACAAAGGGGGAAGAAAAACAAAACAAAACTGGCTACCTCTGGTGCAGTTCAAAACCCCTAACCTATGGATAGATCCAGTATGCACACCAAGGAGGGACCCAAGTGGGTTGGGGACAGAGAGGAGGGAAATGGGGACACTTTCACAAGAGTTGCTCATATAATGTATACACTTATTCATAATTAAGATATTAATTAAAAAAGAAAACCATATAAATATATCTGGGCTTAATTTTTTAACAATAATAGAGATTTTGAGATGCAGACATGGCTCATGGTTAAAGACACGTGCTTTCAAAGCCTGCCTATCCCTGTTTGATTCCCCTGTCCCGATGTAATGCCAGATGTAGAAAGTGCACATGTCTGGAGTTCATCTGTTACAGCAAGAGGCTCTGGTGTACCCCTATGCTCTCTTTCTCTCTATTTCTCTCACTCTCTCTTTCTCTCCCCTCCCTTTTTCTCTGAAATAAAGAAATAATATTTAAAAAATAAAAAGAAATAAATGATTTTTCATATGGCATCAATACCTAAAACTTTCATAGTCGCAAGGACATTATATTTCATCCAACCAAAGGACTAGTCTAATTTTAATGTTTTTTTTGTTTCTAATTACTCCTTCTTTATGTGACAGAAAGTGCAACATTTCTCCTCAGTCACATTCTGGCATTGTTTGACAAAGTCTTCCCTAATGAAAAATTCAATATGGTTTCTGCTTTCTTGTAGTACCTATAATTAGAAATCACAATATTGTCCACACTCCAAAAATTCTTGAAAAAGTGAGATTTGAAATTTTCAGAACTTCAAAATGATCCATTATAATTGAACTGATAAAGGTACTGGAGAATGAGTGTCATGAGACAATGGGACTTTTTTTGAGAAATGAGAGAAATTAAACAAAAATAACCAGAAGGAATCCTCTAGACTTTATTTTCAAGTCAAGGTTCAGAAGAATATTAGAATTACTTTCTCCAAAACTGCATGAATGACTCAAACTATCATATTTTGATTAGATGTCCATGGGGAGACCTCCCAAAAGCCATCATCTATAGATGGATTCTAATTATAAATAAGAAAATGTCTTTTTGACATTTTCAAAGCAGGACTCAAACACTGAAACTAACAACTCGAATCTATAGCAAAGATAAAAATAGATATTATAACCAAAGTTTTAATGCTCTTCAAATGTAACTCAACTTATGCTTGAGAGCAAAACTGAAACTCAAAATTGAAAGTATCATAAAGAGGATATAGTGACTTACAAAAATCAAAACCCTCAGACAGAAAGGGGAGGGTTGTTTGAAGCACAATGCTTCAATGCCAGAGTTAAATGATATCAGTGCTCATGTATCTTTTCTATAATCTTCCGGAGATCTATGAGATAAGATGACGTTTTGAAAAAAAAACCATCATGTAACCTCTACATTTTTCCTACAAGGTTGTAAAGAAGCAATATGGTTATTTAGTTTAGGGAATGAGATCTTGAAAAGAAAAAAAAAAGAAACTAAACAGAATTTAATACCAAGGGATTTCAGTGGTAAATAACCCAAAATTTTACTAAATTAGGTTACATAGGCAATAAAATTGAAGGAGGTGTATCGTTGAAAAAATTCCCTCTACTTTAACATTAAGTTCAAGGAGTTACTTTGAAATTAGATTTCCACATTTTCTAACCATGAAAGGGATATGTTTCCAACAAGTCAAGTTTCCTATGGAAACAAAGTAGAAACAACTCTTCTAATAGCCTGATAATTTAATTTGCACTCTATCTGGAGTATTTACAAATGAATTTGCCCAAATTATATCATTAAGTTATATTATCTTTTCGGATATGAGTTGTGTTTAATTCTATTCAAAGCACTAGCAGTACACACAAAGAAGCATCAGACATATTTCAGTTATTCAGAGTAAATAGAATTATGATAGTCATAAGAAACTCCAAGTAGCTTTTTAAAAAAGTTTTCTCACCAACTATCAAATGACAGCATTTGAAAGGGTCTAGTTTACAACTTAGTGTTATACTTTCATGCCTGCTGTAGAGAATGAGAAGTAGAAGGAGATGCTCGTTTAGACAATTGTGTTATGTTTGGCCTAGCATTGTTCAATGAAGGACATCTAATGAGCATGGGAAAGAACTTTTGAGTATGAGAAAAACCCATGAAGGAATAATTTAAGGCACTTGCTTGCAAAGCCTCACAATCCGAGTATGATTCCCAAGTACCCATGTAAAGCAATATGCACAAAGCGTCACATGTATCTGGAGTCTGTGGTGGCTAGTGGCCTTGGCACATGCATTCTCTCTGCTAGGAAATAAGTAACTCAATAATAAAACATACGGGGATGGAGGTCTTGGCTCATGAGCTGTATTGCAAAGTTGTTGTCACTAGTCATGGATTTCCTGTATATTTGGTTCTAGAAGATGAATCTGGGGACTCACTATTATTATTTATTGATGAAATGCCAATGTCTTGGATTCAACTTGAGTTTTCCTCAATTTTCACTTTTTAAGTGTAATGCTGATAGCTTGGACACATTTTTAGATAGCATCACTTAGTTTTATGATTCACATTTATAAAATAGATACTGAATAGGAAAAATAATATAAAATTTTGGAAATAATACTTTTATTGAATAGAAATAAAACAAAAAATAGATGAAAAATATAACTGCATTATGAAATATGCTGCTCTTCATTGCTATTGAAAACCAGAAAAATTAAAATAGTACTACCAAATCAGACATTTGTGTAACAAATTACATTTGCTTGAAATAAACTTGTGTTTCTCATAATGTTCATTTAAAATATATTGTATAATGAGTAAAGATGAATCCCTTCATCACACCACAAGCTAAAATTTCAGGGATCCTAGCATTAAGTTTAACAGCTCATACAAGAGCAACATTAAAAGAAAAGCAAGAGTTAAGCACTATATCCTTAGAAAAAGCCTTTGTAGATATAAACGCAAAACCCCAAACAAGAAGTTAAAAATGGTAAGTTGAAAAAGCTCACAGAATGAAAAACAACATCAAATCACATATCTGATATGAAACTTAACATGTAAGGTACATAAATAACTTTTAAAACTCAATAATGAGAGAAAAATAACTCAAATATTAAAATCATAAATAATATCTGAATAAAGAAAGATGTACGAATGAACCATACATACATACATACATAGAAAGATATTCAACAGCATTAGTCATCAGAGAAATGCAAGTAGAAACTGAAATGGGTGCTGTTTCATACTGAGTGGAGTGGGTAAATTAGAGATCAAGTGGTAATGAAGGTGGAATGGTATTTTATTCCTTGCATACTGTTGGTAAGTGTCATGGTTTGATCCAGGTGTCCCCCACAAACAAATGAATGTGTTCTGACTGGTCCTCAGCTGAGGTTTTACAATCTCGCTGGAGCTGTGTTGTTATGGGGGTTATAAACCAGCTTCCCCTTGCCAGTGTTTGGCACACCTTCCTGCTGCTGTTTGCAGTGCTGTGATGGGGGTGATGTCCACCCCTCTGCTCATGACATCATTTTCTTTGCCATGATGGAGTCTCCCCTGGAGTCTGTTAGTCAAATAAACCCAATGCTCCACAAGCCGCTTTTGTTTGGGTTCTTTCTGCTCAGCAACTAGAAAATTGACTTCAACAGTTTTGGTACCAGGATGTGGGGTGATCTGTTGCTGCTAGAACCCTGATTCTGTGGCATTGGACCTTTTAGAAGTGATCTGCAGGAGGAATGTGGAAGGATTTGAAATCTCAGCCTAAGAGATGCCTTGCAATGCTGTGAGCACAGCTTCATGGACCATTCTGGTCAGAGTTGAAGAACTGTGGACTGTGAGGTTTGGCTTACTAGGGTGAGAAAGAACATTGTCAGAACTGTGCCAGAAGCAGTTTCTGTGAGAGGCTTGCTGCGTTCTGCCTGCCTGCATCCTGTGAACCTGTGCAGTCTTGTTTGATGTAAAGATGGACTGGTGTGAGCAGATGGAGATGGCACAGAAATAAAGATCTTTGGGCGGAAACTGCTGCCCATTCACCTGCAATTGTTTGAAAAATTACAACCATTGAGATTGGGCCAACTGGTCTGCATTGGAATAACAGGAAAAATACAGACTCTTTGAAGTAAGCGGTCTGAATAGTTTTTCCCCCCTGGATTAACAAATTTGTAGCCCACCTGGTTCTGTGGAGTAGAACAAATGCAAGAAGAGAGAGGGTCATTGGATTTGCAACACAGTTTTGTTTTTAAAAAATGGCCAATGGGAGTGTGAAGCATGTGTTCTAGATTGCCTGCATGGAAGCCTGATGGAGGCATGAGGATGTACTGTGGGTTGCAATGGAGACCCAATAAGATGCCTGGATGGCTGCCAAAGCAAGCTGCCAGCACTGGATGAAGTTTTCCTGGATTGTGAGTAGCCAAGCTGGAGGGGCGGAATCAAATCTCCAAGAGACTTATTCAAATGGAGGATCATTGAACTTGGAGTTAGATATTGATGGTGCCCTGCTTGTTTTAAATCTTGTATTGTATTGGTTCAATCTGTTTTTGCCACGCCTCATGATTTGCAATGTGAATATTCTCTGCCATTATGGGTTTATTTTTGGTATTATAGCTCAGTTGAAAGCTGTGGGGATTTAGCAGTTGAGCTGAACACATTGTATTTACATCATGTATGATTATTAGGGGTCAGGGGCAGACTGTCATGGTTTGATACAGGTGTCCCCCACAAACAAATAAATGTGTTCTGATTGATGGATCCTCAGCCGATGGCTGAGGTTTGGGTTTTACAACTTCACTAGAGCTGTGTTGTTGGGGGCGGGCTTATGGGGTTATAAGCCAGCTTCCCCTTGCCAGTGTTTGGCACACCTTCCTGCCACTGTTTGCAGTGCTTTAGCGGAGGTGATGTCCACCCCTATGCTCATACCACCATTTTCCCTGCCAGGATGGAGTCTCCCCTCAAGCCTGTAAGCCTAATAAACCCATTCCTCCACAAGCCGCTTTTGCTTGGGTTCTTTCTGTGTGGCAACTAGAAAGCTGACTACAACAGTAGGAAAGTAAAATCCCTATATGATGCAGCAATTCTATTCCTAGCTATATGCTCATGGAAATCCTCTCTCTAACCACTATAAGTAAGGTTCCTATGAACCCTTTTCTCAACCAAGCCCAGACACTGACCTTCCCTTCCATCAAAGCAATAGTCCAATTTACCTATAGCCTGCCCAAACCAGTATAATGTGAGCCTCCTACAATAGATATTTTCTTGTTAGTAATTTTCATTAAAAGTTTTTTTATATACAAGGAGAGAGAGAGAGACAGAGACAGAGAGAGAGAGAGAGATAAGAGGGGTGTCCAGGTCTACAGCCCCTGCAAAGGAACTCCATATTCTTCTGTACACCTGGCTTCTCATGTGCATTGGGGAACAAAAGCTGGGTGGTTAGTCTTTGCAGGCAAGTGTTTTAAAATTGCTGAGCCATGTCTCCAGCCCTTGTCTTAGTAATTTTACATTCCCAAATTTTCCTTGGCTATCCTCAAGTTTATTCCTCAAGTTTCCTTGCTCTGATATATTTGAATTTATTTTTCAACTGTTTCAAAAGTTAATGAACAAAATTCATCTTTACTGAATTTTTGTCCTCTTTGGTGTAACCCCAGAAAACTAAAAACTGTATGGTTATACAAAAACTTCCACAGACATCCATTTATTCTCATTCAATATCTCATAGTAGCTCCTGGCCATCATTACCTCCAGAAGACATTCACAACACTGGGCCCCATATTGAGACGTGGGTGACAGTGGGTGGGGGTAGTTACTACAATGAAGATGGAAAAGATGATGGGGATCAGTGGAAAGGGTGGGAGAAAGGGACATGGTAATGGAAGGGGGGAGTGTGTTCAAATTCTATTATGATCATGTGTGAAAAGTGTCAATAAAATGTTAAATGCAACCCTTGCAAACAAATACATCAACTCTACAATTAATAGCCCCAAACTGAAAACCGTTCAGGTTTTTATTGCCTGAGGCACAGATAACATGTGATATATGCACACAAGGTATCATCTGCTGATTAAAATGATGAAGTGCTGAAGTACATGCCACAGCCTGTGCTAATCTTAAACTATTATAGTGAGTAAAAGAAGGGTGCTATAACAGAAAAACTCATTATATGATTCTAATTGTATGAATAATAGTTCACTGAGACAGAAAGTTAATTACTGATGGCCAAGAAATGGAACGAAAGACACAGGGGATTATGAGAAGCAACAAAAGATGAAGTCAGGCTTTCTTTTGGTAAAGAAACACTAAAACCGACTGTTATCACAGTTAAACAATCCTATCAGTTAACTAAAAGCAATCTAATTTCAGAGTTTAAATGGATGAATTGTAAAGGGAAAAAGCTCTTGTAATAGGTAGCATCAGGTATTTTTATCTGACATCTTTGGATCCAACATATTTTTTTTAAATCTAATGTTATTAAATGGTTTTCAACATTTAAGGATTGTATAATAAGGAATTATCATCTTAAAAGAAGAGAACAATCAGCTTTTTAATAAAGGGCATTCACAACAATGAAACAATTATGTACCTATGTCTATGATTTATACACATAAGTTATATGAATCATGTTCTTACAAGTGAGAAATTAAGTACAATTGAGAATAAAAAAAATGAAGCCATATAATGATAAAGATCAGGAGATAAAGGCTGACCAGGCAGTTTAGGGAAATGGAACCCCAAAAGTAAAGTTTTTGTTTTTCTGTTATGTTTTGTTCTATTGTGTTGTGTTACATTTTGTCGGTGAAAAGCACACAATAATCTTGAGCCCATAAAGGAGGGACTGTTTTTTTCCTTATCTCCTTATCCTTAAGAAAGTTTTTTGCAGCCTCCATGATACAAAAGAAATCCCAAAAAGTGAGGGTCTGTCTGGATCTTCCTCACTTCTTTTTACATAAAGGAGTTCCTCTTTGCTGAGAGCCAGGTGGACACCTGACATGGAAGCTGGACTGACCAGCTCATCCCTCTGTCATGATTTCATCCAGGTGTCTCCCACACAAATGTCTTCTGAATGCTCAATTCCCAGCTGATGGCAATTTGAGTACTGGAATCTTGTTCAAAGTATGCTGTTGGAGTGAGCTTATAGGGTTAGCTTCCCCTTGCTAGTGTTCGGCACACTCTCTTGCTGCTCCTGTCCACCTGATGTTGCCCAGGAGGTGATGTCCACCCATCTGTTCATGCCATAATTTCTCCTGCCATCATGAAGCTACCCCTCTAGTCCATACACCAAAATAAACTCATTCCTCCAACAAACTGCTTTTGGTTGGGTTCTTTATCACAGCAATGAGAAGGCTGACTACAACACCATGATCAAGTACCCACAAAATAGTCAAGGTCCTCTAAACATAACCAGTAGATCTCATCCAAACTCAGTGCCTAATTTATAGGCACTATAAGAAAGCCCAAACTTAGTCATCATGTAGATTATCTGCTGGGAAACCATCTCAATTGAGAAGTACTAAGCTTTACTTTCTATAAAGTAACTGCCTTATTTCCTTCTTCTAAGCTCTGTGCTAAAATCTTTCTAAACCTCTGTGATTTGTAGATTTGAATCATTGAGTTCACGAGACAAGAAACCAAAGTCAACTGAGTCAGTGGAAATTTTGTGGGATTGTGAGCATATGATACCCTAATTCCTGAGGTAAAAGACACCCAGCAGCCAAGAAGGGCTTTGTTTTTCTTAAAGACAACCTGTATTCTCATATCAGCAGGATAGCCCACACTTGGAATCTCAGTAGAAGATTCTGTAGAAGGAGATGTAGGAGGATCTTTAGTATAAAATCAGATGAGGCAACATAAGGAGACCTGTCTTAAAAGAAAAAAAATGTG
The DNA here is from genome assembly GCA_004024765.1 of Zapus hudsonius. Lineage (NCBI taxonomy): Eukaryota > Metazoa > Chordata > Mammalia > Rodentia > Dipodidae > Zapus > Zapus hudsonius. The sequence continues at coordinate 27,722 of PVHP010010372.1, forward strand.
GTGGTGGGAAATTGGTCCTTTAATTTATTTGTTTATTTGAAATGGCTTCAAATAGCATCCATCTTACCTCAGCCTACTGTTCTGCTTCCAGGGATTATAGGTGTGAACCATCCCTTTCACACTTACACTTTCACACTCATACTCAGTTTGGACATCATTGCTGCATTGACAATGCTTCAAATTTAACTCAAGTTCAAGTTTACCTATCAGAATGTGAATAATGTCTTGAATCCTACAAGATTTTCTGATCCATTTCATGCCTGTGCTTCAGATTCGAGACTCATTAATAATGGATTATGACTCTCATTGCTAGACTATATGATATTCCAGAATACAGAAGGAATTGAATGCTATCGTTCAAAAAAAAAAAAAAAACAAAACCCTGTGTGATGAATTATGCATTTCTATAAAATGAAAATCTCTCATCTTGATAAAACTATATTAAGAAGATTCAATCATGTTACCTGTGCACATTCTCACATGGCACTCGTCTGTATTGTTTAGTTTCTATTGTTGTTTAAAGCATTTAATGAATTGTCTAATGCAGTTAGTATACAACTGGCAAAACAAAACAAATGAAGACACAAAAAAAATCAATTGTTACTTGTTTGATCTTGGTAAACTTTAAAAACACTGTGAAAAACAATCACGAGATAACCATCTTCAATGTGAATTATACAATTCAGCTCAATATAGCAATCATGAAATTCACATAAAACTGGAGGACTGTCTTAAAGACAACCATTTATTTCATACAACTTGTTTTCTTTTAGTTACATTGTTAGAGTAGAATTTCAGCAATGAGAGTCACAAACATTTTTTTTCTCAGATAATTTGAATAAGAATATATGCCAAATGAGAAAATTAGCTTAGGTTTCATAACAATAACTTTAAAGGATGGAATAAGGCTTCCTTTACAATGACAATGTGATTGAAATGGCTTTTGTTGTTTGTATTATTCAAGAGGAATATTTCCATAATAAAGGATCTCAAATCTCTTGGTGGCTGATTGGTTTTTCTTAGGAAAAAGTCTGAAGAGGGGCATTTGGGGAGTTAGTTTAAAAAGAATGTGTATGGTGTTCTTGGCCATCTGTTTCTGTTAAAAGATTCGTGTAATATTGTTTTGTATGCTGTCTCAAATACCTTGTATAAACTTTCATAAAGCACAATATATTTGCAAAGTTCAGATAATAAGAAATGATTCTGGAAAATAGAGAGGTTCAGGAAAATACTAAAGACTTCTGGAAATTAAATCCCATTTAAACTTTGAAAAAAAATTAAGGTTAAAATACCAAGAAATCTCACTGAAGCTCTAGGGATGTTACTTAACTTAGAAACTATCTCTTAAATGTTGTTACTGTAATTCACATACTTTGACATGTAGATTCAACACTGAAAAGAGTCTGGAAATCACCAAAAATCTCAGTTAACTCCAACAGCTATCCAGACATTTCTGCTGAAGGATAGGAGACAGCTAGCTTCTTTTAGGCGGTTTCAGTTAGAAGTTGAGGCCCAGAGAGAACGAGGAGATGCCACCTCACCCTGACACAAGAAAGAAAATCCCTTGGCTGAACTAGAACTCAAGTCTGATTAAGACTGATCTACACAGCTCCCTGTTGCCCAGAGTCTAGCATGCAACCAAGTAGGCTCACTCCGATGGACCAGCCTTGGGGTCTGCCCTCCAATTCTAGAAACCAATTGGGTCTCCCTTTACATACCTGAATCTGGTGCTAAAATGACTGTGGCCTTCCTGTCCCTCCCTCTCCATCAGCTTGACTCTAAGAGTGTGTGTGAGTCTCTCCAGCTTTGTCATATGATGCTTGGGTACACATGAGATTGGCCTCTAGCCCCATCTGGCCATCTGGGAGAGCACAGCACTGTATCTTATTCTGGAATTTTTTGTTTGCCTCTGTCTTATAGTTTGGGGTAATTTCTCACATTAATTATCTGTATAATTTCCTTCTGATCTCTGAATCTACCAGGTGTGTACTTCCCTTATACTCCAGATCCACCATGCGTGTGCTCTAATTCTAGGCCTGGTACCTGTGTAATTTCTTTAAGGTTGGGGTAAACATGAGTGTTGCTCTCTTTCTTACTTATTTGTCTTCTGATTTTCTTGGTCTCTGTTTTGATGTTTGCCTTGTCATTTCTTAGTCTCACTGTCCTCTGAACTTGACTCCATGGGAAAGCTCATGGCAGACGCCACAGTGCTCCTTCTAAGTCTCCCTGCATACACACACCTAAGCACTATTTTCCACAGCCTTGCACTCTAATCCTTCCTTGGAAGCCTGCTTTCCCCATGCTTGACTCTATTCTAATTTCTTCTGTAAAAATTAAAATTTGTCTTAAATAATAAGCCTTATAAACTATTCAGTGTTTTCTGCATGTTACTCTAATTCATATACTTTGATATGTAGATTCAACACAGAAAATTCTGGCCTTCTTTTCTAGATGCCAAGACCCCTTTAATAAACTCCACAATTTGTGATTTCTCCCTAGATAAACTTAATATTTCATAATTTATCTTTCTTGAATCCATCTTTAATTCTTTGTTAAATTTAGGACAGAACCCAAACTTTAAATTCATAAATCTGGAGGACTCCTCCTAAACCCCCAAATCCAGCATCACTTCAGTTTATCCAAATTTACATAAACTCTTTATATTTTTAGTTCAACAATTGCATATTAGAGCAAAATCTGGAATTCATCATCTGAATTATATATTTAAATAATATTGAAGTATAAAAAGATAAAAAGGGATATCAGGATAACAAACCCTTTATTTTTGTTAAGTTGGAGAACACATCCAAAATATTCCCCCACAATGGCTATGTATAGGAGAGACCTTGGAGGCTGGGTTGTAACCTAGTAGTTCTCAGATTTTCTTGCTTATGAAAGTCCCTGGACTTAATACCTCATATCACAATCAAACAAGACACATTAGTGATCTAAAAACGATAGCCTTACCCAAATTATGCAAGCCAGCAATTATTCATGGAAGAAGAAACATGAATATCTGTAATACAGTGGAATTTGAGGAGCACACTATAGTTGTTTTAATGGGATACAAGTCATACTATGTATTATTTGGAAATTTGAAGTATCATTATAAAAGGGCATATAAGCCTCTTGTATTCAAAAGGGAATGAAAGTTATAAACTTTAAGATAGTAAGTGTAATTATGGATAAGAAAAAAAATAGTCTATGGTTCTACCTCATCTATTAGAGTGTCAACATTAAATCTTCTAAATCAAAGGTACTGAAATAAACTGCTAAGCACAGGATTTATGGCCACCTTTGCTTATTTATTTTGACTACTAAGTTCATTCTGTAGCATACAGAGCTCCCAAACTTTCAAGCATTCAGCAACTCAGCTACTTATTCTAGATCATTTGGCAGTAAGATTGGCTTTATAAGCCTTAGTGTAAATAAAGCTATAAAAATCATTATGACTGTTCTTTTCATTCCAAGAAATATATATACATATATACATATATATATATGTATATATTTACATGTGTCTATTGTATATAGTTTATGAGAGTATAGCATATATGTATATATAGGATTATACTATATAGAGAGAGCATTATACATATATAATTATAACACATACATTGTATATGAATTAAAAACTGTCCTACATAGATATTTTGTCTTGTTGTGCCTTGTGTTTTTGAGGTAAGATAGCACTACTTTGCCCTGGCTTCTCTGAACCTCCTGAGCTCAAGTGATCTGCCCGCGGTAGGCTCCTAAGAATCTTGTACTATATGTGTGGACAACTATTATATTGATCTTTTTGTTTGTGTTTTTCTTTTTGAAAATAAAGGTGATTTAGTTGCTCTGTAGCATACAGAGAGCTCTTTTAAACCAAATTGCAAAAAAGGCTCAATTTGAGTTAGATATATTTGGATTAATTTTTTCACTATATTTTATATAATTACATAAAACATAGTTCAGTGGATTAAACAGGTCATTATTTCTCTTTTTAGCATTCATCAGAATTGCCTGCATTTTCAGAGTTCTATTTCTTTTTAAAGACAACACACCCAGAGAGAAACAGAGGAGGGCTGAAAGAAATTTGCTTGGCTCCGAATGTTCTAACACCCACTTACTTACATGAAGCTATACAGACTGAAGAACACAGGACAACATTACAGTGCTAAGTGATGATAGGTCAGTTTTTGCCACCACAAGTCCTGGCCAGTCTCCCTGTGCCTTGCCTCTGGTCTGTATTTAAGAGCTGACTGCATATCGCAGTGTGGAAAAACACTGCTCATCTATAAACAGACCTTCTACATAAGTTTCAATTTCCAGTTGATTCATCAAAACAAAGCTGGTTCAGAAAGGGGAAAAATTACAAATTGCTTACATCTGTTCCACCTCAACTATAATTCATGATCTGACAATGTTGATGGCTCAACCATCTGGGGAAGATGATAGGTGTTCAGGAGGAGGGAGAATCTGTCATACTGCAATGAAGAAATGGTGTGTGAAGATACCAAGGTTATTTCATAATTCAGTGGCAATTTTCGGCTATTCTGCAATACACAATTCTACATTTATGTACAGGCCACAAACACGTATCATCATTATGCTGTGAAGTAAATTAATTACTAGCTTAAAGTGTTTTTGAAATGAACAAATAAAACAAATCATTGTAGGTTATCAATAGGTAATAGAATTTTTGTTTTAATTCATAAAATGAATATGCTAAGTTATATGTGAACTTTTATGTATGCATATAAAATTTATTGTTATGACACCATATTTTCCAAATGTAAACATGCATAATATAACACATTAATGTTTTGAATCACGTTTAAACAATATATATATATATATATATAATATGCACACGAATATATTTATAGCTTGTAATGTGGCTGTATATATGTGGATATATGCACATATGTATATAATCATAGGAATATTACAGTCCCATAAGTGTCAGAGTGCATAGTTCACATTGTTCTAAAATAAAAACAATAGTTTGGAATGTCAAAAGATTCTTATTTGTAGTTTTAGTTGAAGGAAATACTTCACTTAAAAAAAAAGTTCAGAAACCAAAAAAAAAAAAAGTTCCATTTTCTTTTTGTTAGTAGAGGGAAGTCTGCTGATTGTCAATTAGATGTGATAAATACAAGTTAAGGCATTTTTATTGTGAGATGTATTAGAATGTATCTAGTCTTGATGAAACATTTCTACATTCCTATATACTGGTAACGTGTGTGTGTGTGTGTGTGTGTGTGTGTGTGTGTGTGTGTGTGTGCAGGCACTTATGTGCATTTTGCTGATAATAGAATCTAGAGCCCCCATGCATATGAAGTAAAAACAAACAAACAAACAAACTCCTGAACTATACTGCAAATCTACAATTGCTATATTTCTAGTTCTTCTCTGGATATACCTATGAAAGCCTGAGAGTTAATTCTTTACAGGGACAGTGCTTATAGAATTCTTAATCTTGTTTGCTGGGTTTCTGTTAATATTAATGAAAAAGTAAAAAAAAATCAAATTTTATTTTAATACTTGTTCTGATGTTGTAAACTAATAATAAAATAAAATACCATAGGCTCTGCATCAAGGAACAGATAAAAAATGTCATTTAAATCTAGATAGTGAAAATTTCTCTTTCCTATGCTCTGTGGAAATAGCTAAAAAAAAGCCTTGATGGAAGAGTCAGGACTGCAAACACATAGTTTAAGTATAGATGAATTCCACAGGTTCCCTCTCAAATATGATTAAAAGAAACTCCCCTCCCCCCCAAAAATGGGTGGCAATCAACAGAGAAGTAATAGGTTCACTTAGACTCCTCTGCATTTTGAATAGACCAGCCTCTTGGGAGAATGTCACTTTCAGTTGTGATGTAGACTGCGCATTTGTATTCCTCCCTCCATGGAAACCGTGAGTGTTTCTCTCTAGAGACATATGGACTGCTGACAGCTGCACCACCACAATGTGCTGGAGTGGCTCATGCTGACAGGTCACATCCTGGATTTCACATTCTGAGTGGCAGCTGGGAGATGCCAGAGAGTTTTCTCACAGTGGGTAGGCTCAGGGTCTAATCAGGTCCTTGCTGGCCTGAGACAAGCTCTGCAAGTAGGACTGCACGTGATTAAGAGGCCAGGGACACGCACTTCTCATCCTCGGTCTTCTCTAAGTAACAGAGGCTCTGATGACAGAAATCTTCACAGCCCTACAGGATCGAACCACAGTGTCTGTCAGGATCACAGGTGTCCTAGGCTTTAGGATAGCACTGTGCCATGATGCCTGGTGCAGCGCAGCAGGTACACAGTGGATAAATGCTGTCTAATGGCCTCAAGTTTCACACTGAAATATGTATATCCATTTATGAATACATACACATGTATGTATATATATATGCAAAGCTAAGATACTTTTCAGTTCCAGGAAAACTCATCTTTCAGAGAGAATTTGTGGCTACAACTAAACAATATATGTCCACTCTTATTCAAGGGCAAGAAATTCCTTATCAAAACAGAGCACTAGCTTCCTTTGGGAGGGAGGTGAGTTTTGAAGTTTTCATGCATTTTACTGGCTGGGACCTATGTAAGCAAACCAATTTGCAAAGCCTCATGAGCCCACAGGTGTAGAGGTGCTAGGTGTTGAGATGGATCGCATCTCCCTCAGCTTGGCAGAACTGGTCTTTGCCAGTAAATGACTTTGAGGCATTGTTCCTGAGCTCCTGAGAGACCTCATCATAGGGCAATTGTGCAGGATCTAAGGCCAAGCTTTTCTTCACAAGAGACCTCAAAAAGCAATATTCATTTAATGACCTTTGTCAAAGATTCTCTTAACAGAACCACATGTTTTGGTTTGGGATGAGATTGATTTTAAGATTTTCCAACATGCAAGTAAGGTTTGCACAAAAGCTTTCTCTCAAGCCAAGTGACCAGTGACCAGTCTGAGATTTCCTCACCTATGGGGTTCCAGATTCATCTAGGGCCATTTACCATGGATAAATATGTGCTTAGCCTCTTGTTGACTAAAGTAGGAAGGTTCCAGAATTCTAAAGGAGGACCATCCAGTTGCATAGGGTATGAGGCATTGTTAGTTTCTTGGTATTGGTTCGATTCAACAGAAGTTAAATACTACTGCTTATTGGAGCACTGAAAAGTATTCAGTTTTATGGAAGGTCTAGTTTCCAGTGAAACTGTATTTAATATTAAAGTTGAGAAAAATTTTCATGAGCTTAATTGCAGTAGGAAATAAACAAAACTATACCTATCTTATATCTTATAAAACAAACTGTTCACGTGGATGCAGGTAATATTTGAGAACACAAAACAATTCAGTGACTCTCAAAGGTGGTCTGGATAGGTATTTGTAGAAAAAGGAATATGTCCAAGTCACATCTTTACCTATAAATTGTGAGGAATATCTTTCCTGCAGGATTGTTAGTGTGTATGCATGTATATTTTCATACTACTCTTAAAATTTGACTTCCTTAACTAATTCATGAAGAATGCCAGGGAACAGCAGCTTGGGGAACCCCCAAGTACTCTGTGAGCCAGCCCTCCTATTCTCCCAAAGTGATTCTGTTTCGGCTCCATTCTCTTTCCCTTATCTTGCATTTCCCCCTCACGGTTAAAAATGCATACTCAAATCTATTTCCAAATATCAACACACACATCCTCTTTCTAATTTTCCTTGAGTCCTCACAAGTGTGCATAATTGCTTCGATTAATCTTTATATTCACTGCATATTTTCCTTGACTTAATTTTAGTTTAGAATAGTTTTTAAAAGGGTGAATAAAAGGATATTAATAGTTATAAATCTCTAATGGAGGACAGAAAATTAACAAGAAAGTAGATATGGCAAATTACTTATTTCCTTAACCCTTAAATGTTGACATACCCAGAATACTCTTTAAGGAGAGCTGATTTTTCTAAAGCTTAATTAAGTAAGACATAGTTCTTTTTTAAAAAAGAAATACTATGTTGTGTTATTAAGAATGTAGTTACGCTCTTTTTGCAGTCTTTGGCCAAAATGTGAAATACTAAACGTAGTGGATTTTATATGGCCAGGCTCAAAATTTGTGATCATTTCTAGAATTATGAATGGGGGACTTGTTCCTAGGACAGATAAGTAAAAGGCACCAGAATTTAGTAAAGCAAGCTGTTGTTCACTTGTCATTGACACACTTTCTGAAGTTCACCAGATGGGATTCAAAATCCACTGACACCAAAAGAGCTTTTACAAGATTTAATCATGCTTTATTTCACCCTCAATGTAACTAGCATCATATTTATTTTATAATTTGTTCTGGAGACTAAATAAGATAGAATTTGTGCTTACAATACCACTGGGCACATAGTTAGCATTATGCCATTTACTATAGAACCAAAGAGTCCATAGTTTCCTAATTCAGCTTCCAGTTCTTGAAGTCTGTTAATTTCTAGATAATAAAATGTGTGTTGGTGGTAAATACCTGCATAAAACAAGTATTTTATCCTCCGAACTCAAGATACCCTTTCAAGCCCATCAAGTCTGTCTATGAATGGTAGTAATAGTCAGCTCACAACTTAAGACCAGCATCATGAACATATCACTAAAAATGACATGAGGCAGGATGTGGTCATTCACACTTGTTATCTCAACCCAGGAGGTTGAGGCAGGAGGATTTCAAATTCCAAGTGAACTACATAATGAGACCCTGGCTAAAAATAATCAAACAAACCAAATGACATGGCAATTCTGTATTGTATTATTTGGATAGATATCTTTCTAAATGTGAGACTACAGGTGTCTGTATCACTTCGTTTTGAAGTTCTTCTTTAACCAAATAGTGATCTGGAAAACAACCAAACAAGAGGACATACATACTCCCACCCTCAGAGAACTGTTAATCCTATATCATAGCAAAGGGTTTGTTGAGTTGTATGAAAATTAAGAAAGAAAGAACAAAATAACGGATGGAAGGAAGAAAAAAGAAAGAAAGAGGGAGGAAGAGAAAGAAAGGACTTTAGGGACTATTTTGTACATGTCAATCCTCAAAATCTAGAAAATGTATCTACAAGAATTCTGGAATTATATCTTGACAAAAATGTAACAAAATCATTCAGCATACTTCCTGTTTCTTGTGTCTGAACCTTAATTCCTCTCACCTTAAAAGATGACTCATAAATCCTATTGGCTACAATGATTAAGTGAAAAGTGGGATTGTTGATGTCATGTTCTCATCCCTCTTTTTTTCTATCCACTCTCATTTTCTTGTTCTATCCATTCTCATCTCCTTCTCTGTTATTTCTTTTTTTATGATTGATTAAGGAACCTTTATTTTATTTGTTGAGCCTCATTTTCATTCTCTGCCTTTTCTTTCCATCCTCATTTCATTGTCTTCTTTTCCTGCTTCAGTGTTTGTCTGCTGGAGTCCTGTTCTACCTAAAGTGCTTCTAGACAAGTTTGATCTGATCATGACTGAAGTGAGAACCGAAATAAAATATTCTATTTAGGATTTCACCATTCAACTCATAATGTAAATTTTTGATTTTACTGTTCTGAGTAGTTAAGAAGGGATGAATAGTTTACATAAAAATTAGGACAAAATTATTTAAATGAAACATATTAGAGAGTCCTACCAGGCTCTAGAACTCTATTTAAAATATTGTCTCTGGAAAGTAATTAAACATGATTTGTCTAGATTCTAAAGAGAGCCTAGTTTAAATACTTTTAATCATGATTTAGATACAGAATGACAATAACACACACTTTGTATGCAGAAAATATGTTGTGTTCATTTATACATTAAAACAGGAGCCTTAACAAAAATCATTTGACACTCAGGCTTTATGAGAACATCACATTCTTTTCAATTATCACTAAAATATGAAACTGCATATCTGGGACATATGCCTGAGGGAAGCCTTCCCAACACTTAAAAATTGTTGAAGGTCTTTCAGTATCCCAGATGCTTCTTTATTAAAGATATTTCAGTATCACAGATGTTTCATTTTCAAACATGCTTTGGACTACAGAAGCTGCATAACAGGAAGTGAAGGAAATGGTTCATGTTTTCAAACTGGGTCACTCTTTCAGCGAATGTAGGTTAGTGCCCTAAGATGTTTTATAACTGTCAACTTAATAAACCCTGAGTCAACTACCCCCTTTTTTCTTTTTCTTGCCTTTATTAGGTAGTTTGAACTTACAACCAATTTTTAGCAAACCGCTCACTAAGCTATTCTTATAGCCTCCAGTTACCCAGTAAATCACTAATTTTATAAAGGCCTAATCTTATTACTACTGGATCAAAAATCTGTGTCATTTCTACATTTTTAAAAACAATAAAACATCCTGTTTAGAAAGTGACAATCTTATGCAATCAAACTTGGCAATAAATTTTCATAGTCTTCAGGTCTCTACTTTTTCTGTTGTGACGTCTTTATTTATCCTGCTTTCCACAAGTCCAATTTCACATACATACCACCCTGCACCACCAAACTCTAATCCATTTAAGTCCCCAAATGCTTCCCTCCTTCCAGTGGAAAATCATGATGAACTTTGATGAAAGTAATTCTTTTTTTTTTATTGACCATAATAAGTTACATTATTTAATGGGCAACCGAGTTGTTATCCCCAGTTCCCCGATGCCCCACTTCCCCAACCCCAATAGGCTTGATATCCTCCTCCGTGGGCCGTCTGGATCAGTTCTTGGGGCAGGGGATCATGGATAGCCCAGTAGTCAGCCTGGTTCTCCTGACCCAAGTGTGTTGATACTGAAGGGTGCCATGTCTCTGATATTCTCCCTCACGATGGCTCTCACAATCTTTCTGCCCCCTCTTCCACTCAGTTCCCTGAGTCGTGGTGGGTGAGTATTAAGGCTGCTTTAATGTTGTGAGCTTAGGGGTCTTTGTGTCGAAAATCTTTGGTTTCTGTAACCCTGGCTTATCCTGTGTTGATTGAATGACTGTGGCTGTGGGTCCCTTGTTCATCCCGTCATTTCTGTGGGGTTCCATATGGATCCTCCACAGTATGACTGTGGTGGCTGGCTCATCTTTTTTTTTTTTTAATTTCACTTTGTTTTATTTAATCATCAATCCCATTTTCAAGCAGGGTTTAGACTGTGCTATGAATTCTGAGGGGAATAAGACAAACACTCCATCCTCCTGTTACATGTATCTATAATGTTTGAGAGTACAGATAGAAATACCACAGCTTATCTTTATCCTGAGTCTAGCAGGTAACTTTGACTATGGAAGATAATACATTTCTGCTGAAGTGAACTGAATTCCTAGTTTTCCACTGACTTTTGATTCATAATAAATGGTATAATGTTATAATAAATGTGGGCTTTCTTGATGATTTGTGTTGTTTTAGCTTTAGTAATGTAGTATCGATTATTTTCCTGGTATTGTTGGGACAAATCATTAGTATGTAGTATGATAAAATATTTTATGCATTTGTGCATTTCCATTGTAAAAGTAGTGTATGAATGAATTGTCATAATACAGACGATGAAAATCAGATGCTGGTCATGGACCTTGACTTTTCCTTTTGCTAGTTGTATAAATTTGAGTGAATTTTTTTTTAACAAACTCATTCTTCAGTTTCCTCATGTGGGAAATGAGAGTGATTCCAAAAATAACTCAATATTTTTTACATACTGTGAGCATCGCTTTCACAGTGATTGACACATACAGAAATATGTGTTCTAGCTGATATTACATAGCAAAACCATATCCAAAATTCAGAGATTTTCACATTTCATTTTTCTGTGCCTGAAACATTTCTTCCTGTTCCTAGAATAAATTAAGATGTCAATTTTTCCAAGAGGTATTTCTCTTTAGATCAGTCACCCAACTCACTGCTGCTAGAAGAGATGCTATAACAAAAGTAACATTTTTACATCCCATGCATGAAATCTAGTTATTTTCACTGTACATGATGCTCTCAATCTCAAATGATAAACACAGCAATAAGTTCAGATCTATTAGTAAATGCCCTTGCATTAACAATACAATGTTTTCTTCCTTTTTTACCCTGTGAGTTATTAGTTGTTCATGAAGTGTGAGATATTATTACAGTCAAACACCATCATGTATTTATTTTCAAAGAAGTATCCATCGTTCTTAAATATAACCAAGTTATGTTCTACTCACATAACATTGGGTAAATGAGCAGAGCAGTACACAAGAAAAGCCATTAATATTTTAAATCCTACTTTTCATCCAAAGTAAATATGGTCAATTGAAATTTTAAAACGTACAATATTTCACAAGATAAATATTGGGCAATTAATTTCACATAGTATCTCTATAACTGGTAGTAGTGGTTATCTTTTACACTAATCTACATATGTTCACAGAAAGGCTCTCATTGTATCTTGCTTCATGTGAAAGGCTAAGGATGAATTTTCAGATATACAAAAGTCATTATACATACTGTGGTTACCAAATAGCTTTTAAGAAATAGTAGAAAAAGACAATAAAATTATGAATAAATAATGTAGAGTCACTGAATCTGCCAAGTTTGGACTGGAGTTTTCCTATGGGAAACTCATTAAATATGTATTTATTATTAATATTCACCAGAGTGGAAAGATTAGCATCAGTTTTTCTTCTGTTAAAAATGAGCGAGATACGGAAGTGGAAAAGAAAACAAACTCAGACATCTACAGTAGACTCTTTTCTGAAATCAAATAAAGGCATAAGATGTGATCACTTAATCTCCTTTCTGTTTTCTAAACCAAACCCACTATTTTGTCAGAAATACCTATGATTAAAAATATCAGAAATGGTAGATGGTGTCTAAAGAGAAGGGATCTGAGGATGCCCAAAATAGTCCACATCAAAAATCCAGAGCCTCTTAAGACCTCAACAGTAAAGCAGACTTAAAGCTCAGCTACCATGACTTGGGGAACTTAGTGGATGAGGGGTCGTAAGAGCCATGGTGGAGGAGAATATCCAGAGACATTGCCCTAACCATTAATAGCAACAATCAAAGAAAAAAAATGGTACTTCTATACTTCATAACCCCCTACTCCATGGTCTGGTCCAACAATACCACTGAGGAGGGATCCCAGCTGGTTGGGGACAGGGAGGAGGGAAATGGGGGTGCCAACCACAAGACTTGCTCATACAATGTATCTAATAAATAAGTTTATATAAAAAAGAGAAAAGTGAGATTTCATCCATTGTCCAAAGGAGCACTTACTAATTTCAGATCTTATTAAAGATGCATTAGTTAGGTCCAAGGATTTGGAAGCCCCACTGTCCCAGAGACTGTTCCCTGTTGCACCCCAGGAGAGGATTTCAGTGGCCACACGATGCAGAGACTCCTCCCAATCACCTTACAAAAGGAAACTCTGGTGTGGGTCAGTGCATGATGAGCTGGATCTCTCTGAATTACTATTAAATTTGCCATATCATGTTACATATATTCCATCAGTTTCAAATTTAAAAATTAAAATATTGTAATAAGGAGATGACTTGGTTGTTAAAGGTGTTTGTTTGCAAAGTCTGATGGGCCAGGTTTAATTTCCTAGACATCCACATAAAGCGCGGCAGGCATTTGTTTTAGGTAGTACAAGATCGAGGCATACACACACACACACACACACACACACACACACACACACAAAATAAATAAATAAATAAATAAATAAGTAAATAAATAAATAAATAAATAAATTTAAAATATTATTAAAATAATGTGTGAGTGAGAGTTTAGTGTCAAATTTTATAGGTCTTTTTGGTATTCTGAGACTAGTTATCAGGCATGTTGGCATGATAAGAAAGGCAACAAGAAAATCCATCTAACGTATAGAAGAAAAAAATAAATCGTTGAAAATCAACTCTAGAAAAAAAACACACTTCTCAGTTAAATATATTACTCTTTCCAAAGTACAAATTGTAATTAGTAATTTCTACATTTCTATGACAAATGTTAAGACCCATATTTCTTTACACAATTTATTAAATAAAGTTATCACTCACATGTTCATGGGACAACTGTTTAACAATAAAATATCATTTGAAGAGTTAGAATATAACTTTAGAACACTAACTTAATTTATTATTTTCAGATTCTATTTTTACTTATATTTGCCAGAGTTTGCTGTCACTCTGAATGGAATAAAATCCATCAAAGGAAATTGTTACAGTTTTGTGAAGACACTGAAATGTAATATTTTGGGAACTTGCTTTATTATTTGCAGGTGTAAATATCCTCATATGACTATCACTATTGGCTTTGCTCATCAGAACTCTAGAAAGAGCCTAGGGAATTTTCTGATTAGCGCTAAAGCTTATAAACGCACACACACACACACACCATAGAAAATTACATTCTGATTATTAGTTCTACTCTCCACTGTCAAAGATTGACAGAGATGTTTCAGGGATTTTGTGTTGAGTTGATTTCTAAAGAAAGAAGAGAGGATAAAGGAGAGCAAAAGAGAGAAAATGATTTTGTAATTTTGTTTTCCATAGAACACTCTATTTGAATTTTCAATAAAACAAAATAATATACTGGACCAATTTTGTCTTGCTCTCATGTAATTACTTGTAAATTCTGCCTCATGGATGTCTCTGGAACACTAGTTTACTGACTATTTTACTTTGCATTTATGTCCTTTCCTTTACTTATATAATCTCCAAATGCAAGGTCCTAACTCTCCAATAATCTTCCAAGTTATTGCAAGGGGACAGGGGTGGGGGCAGATTCCTCTATAAACTATAAATAAAGAATAGAGATTAACAACTACTTCAAATAATCCCTGAGAACACATATATACACAAACACATACACATACATATAGAAGGGCACATGTGTATACTTTCCCTCCATTGCTAATATTTTCAGTAGCAATAAGCAAAATACATGGGGTTCCTGAGCACTGAGATCAATATACATTTGAAACTAGTATTTGAATATTTTCAATTGAGCTTTCCACTTCATAGGTTCCTCTCAGTCAGATGCTCTGTCTGTCTGTAATATTATGATTTCTTTCATCTAGAAAGGACAGTTAAATGAAGCAAGTGGTACATATTCAGTCTACAATATCTAATATTTCTGGAGCACAAGTATGGTGGTTTGAATGGTATATATCCCCAAAAGTTTAATGTGTTTCTCATTAAAGCCCATATTCAATCCCCAGCCTTGCTGGAGGAGCTATGTCCCTCAGGGAGGACCCTGAGGTTCATGAATCCAGTCCTACTGGATGTCACTAGGTGGTTCACTCTTGATGCTGCTTCCCAGCTGATGTGACAAAGGCCATTGAGCCTGCTGCTAGTTCCTTGCATGTTGCACATCATGAAACTCCCCTCGAAGCAGTAGGCCTGACATTAACCCTTTCCTTTTACAAGCTGCTTCCAGTCAGGTGTTTGCTCTGGGAAATGAGAAGTTAACTGCAACAGTTGGTAAACCTTCACGCCAATGGAATGTAATCATTTAGATATCTTAGTTGCAATGAGCCCACATTCAATCATGAAAAAAAGTTTAGAGGGAGAAGATGACATCATTTTATTTTGCCAGTACAGCAATGGAAAAATTAGTTTTGGCCTGGAGAGATGAATCAATGGTTAAGAGCACTTATGGTGCAAGCATGAGGGCCTTAGAAGGCCTTAGATGGCCCAGGACCAACAAAATACCTGGGCATGGCCAGACACATCTGTAACTCTAGTCCTGTGGGTTGTAGAGAACAGAATTCCTGAGGATCACAGAGAACAATGAGAGTGGGGGAGAGAGAGAGAGAGAGAGAGAGAGAGAGAGAGAGAGAGAGAGAGAGAGAGAGAGAGAGAGAGAGAGAGAGAGAGAGAGAGAGAGAGGGAGAGAGAGGGAGAGAGAGGGAGAGAGAGGGAGAGAGAGGAGAGAGAATGAAATTGAGTACTTTTTTTGGTCAATATCAACTGGAGTCTCCTCTTTAAGGATTATTATATAAAGTATCCATTATACATTATGCAGCCATCATATGTGATTAGTAAAATAAACCAGAAGTGATGAATTGAAGAAAAGCTATTGATTTTGCTTTCACAGATAGCACTTTTGCCAGTGTGTTTGCTTTGAGTAATCTAAACTGTAATGATAGACATGATTAAAAGAATATACTGAAATAAATGAGATAGAAATTACTGATAGAGAACACAGAGTGATAGAAAGTATTTCATTTAATAAGGCCATACATTAAAGCATTTAAGGCTTCTATTTTTAATATTTTATTTATTGATTTGTAAGCAAAGAGATGAGAGAGAGAGAGAGAGAGAGAGAGAGAGAGAGAGAGAGAGAGAGAGATTATAGGTGCACCAGGGCCTCTAGCAACTGCAAAGGAACTCCAGATGCATGCACTACTTTGAGCATCTGGCTTATGTGGGTACTGGGGAATTGAGCCCAGGTCCTTAGGTACTGGAGGCAAGTGCCTTAACCACTGATCCATTTCTCCAGCCCAAAGCTTCTACTTTGTATCAACAAAAACACACAGGTCTCTGCTTGACCTCCACAACTATTCTGTGGTCCCACTGCTATGTGTCACTGATTCTCAACGTAGTTTTCATTTTCCTGGAAATTTGCAAACTGGTTGATATTTCATCATAAATTTGAAGTTTGAAATATTGGGAGCATTTAATTTATGAAGATCAGCAAATTCTATGAATCCAGGTTTGTGTCTTCTCACAGAGAGCTTGTTGTCAAACAATTATAATCATATATGGCCTGAAAAGAAATTCCACCGGTGAGATTCTGGCTAACTTTCTGCATCAATTTAACACTACAATTTTTAAACTTGCATCAAAAACTGCATACTACAGACTAAGACAAGATAATGCAATGCTTTTGTATTCTTTTCTTTTTTGTGTGTAATGTGCTTGCATGAATATGTGTGTGGGAATGTGTGTGCATGTACATGTATACAGATGCATACACAGGACAGGTCATCAGGTGTCTTCTGTAATTTCTCTCTAACTTTTTAATAGGGTCTCCTGATAAACCCAAAGTTCACAAATTCAGCTACACTATCTAGCCAGCAGACCACAGTGAGACACAGGGATACTCTGTCTCCACCTCCCAAGTGCTGGGATTACAGTCACCAACCACCACACTCAGCCTTTAATGTGGATTTTAAGGATTCAAACTAAGTTCCACACACTTATGAGGTAATCACTGTACCAAATGAGCTATTCCATGGCCCATGCATTTATGTTCTTAGTAAGATACTTTCCCTCTCCAAAGACAATATAATATTATTTTTAAAGCTCCTTAATTACATGGCATGCAAAGTCTCCAAGAGCCTTTGAATCAATTGCTATATATATGCCTCATGCTACCCTCAAAAGACTAAATAAAATGAATGGTTAAAGAGTTGGGTAAGGCTGATTTATCAGATGTAGTCAGGGTAGAAGAGACCAAGGGATGTGTGGGATCTGTGAAGGTCTGTAAAATAACCATTCCCAGAACATGTAAGACAATACCATTTAGCTCTGCCTTATGATTACATGAAGAAATAAATACCGAGTATTGCCAATTCTTCTGATTTTAAAACCTACTAGAAATTGATAGTTCTATTTGAAATAACGTGAGTCTCAGATGTTGCCAACTAATTCATTTTAAAATATCTGTGTTGTTAAAATAGGTCAGAAGACTAGAATAAACTGTTAGTGATTAATTTACTGTCCTGTTCTATAACTGGAAAAAGAAACAAATGTCAGTAGTAGATTTCTGTATGCTATACCACAGATTATATTCAAGACCAACATTATATTCCTTATACAACTAACAAATACATAAGTGCAAAACAGATACTGAAAAAAATAACATTTAAAGTCTTTCTTGATTATAAGTGATGCCTTCATCATAATTTGGTCATTTGAGTTCCAATGTTAGTTACTGATAAAATATGGAATATTGATGGGGGAAAAATCTGTCCCACTAAATAGTAAATTAAACACCAAAAAGTGGTCTTTGGAGTCAGCTCAGCAATAAAAGGCAGTTATTTACAAGCCTGGAAACCTAGGTTCAGTTCCTCAGCACCTATATAGAGCTGGATACAAAGTTGTACACATGCAGAGCTTTATAAATCCAGACATTCACAAGCCTGCTATTCTGGCACAAAGGGTAAAATAATGAGACACTCTGGTTCAAAAACAAGAAGTAGAAGAAGTCAAATACCTGAGCTTGTCCTCTGGCCTCCACGTGCACATTTTGACACACACATATAACAACCTCAACACTAACAAAGGAAATTTGAAAAAAGCCACAGTACCCCAAGTACTTCCTTATGTACTTATAAGAATGCAATTTCTTTAATCAGAATTTAAAGCAATGACTGTTTTTTAGTATTTAAGACTCCACTGTAAGTCACCAATAAATAGATCTTAGAGTACACTCTCTGGAAGTCAGGTACATCTCATTAATATTTTCTTTTGACAAAATGAAAATTTAAAACAGAAAACAAAACAGCCACTAGGCCATTTCAGCAGATCATCAAAAGATGATCTTCAGTTCCTAACACTATGTCAACCATATTACACGTTGTAGCAGAACCGTTTAAATCAGTATGACAAAACATACTTTATATGCTTTATAGAATATAAAATATTTTTATTTCCATGTTTACCAAATTTGAATGTAAAAGAATTGATAAGTATTTATATTATGGAGTTCTTAATTCTCTTGCTCAATGTATATATTAGGGTTAATCATTTCATTTTAAAGCTGGTTATTATAAATATTTCAATTGAAAATGGTTTGAGATTTGCAAATCATGCAGCATGTGACCAGTCACTTCTCCAAAGAGAACTTGGTTTTGCTCTGCAGATGGCAGCCTGAAGCCTTGGCACAGAAACCTCCTTAAATGGAATGAAATGCTTTCTGAATGCAATAGAATTTGTGCCATCTCTTTTGGAGTTGGAAGGGAATAACTATCCACATACATTTTAGAATTATTTAAAAACCTTTGTTTGTAGTTTGGAATATAAATCCTTTGACATTTCTTCTTGTCTGTGAAACATAAGCTTTTTATCTTGGTCCAAGAAGCAGAAGCCTGAAACTGATCATGATCTTTTGATAACATATAAATAGGAATGCGCTCATTTTTAATATTCTTTTGGCACAGTGAAAAAGTATATAAATCAATAGTGTAATGAAAAACCATACATTAAAGAAGAATGATAAAAAAAATGGACAAAGACTGACACGGTAATATAAAGTTCTACTGTTTTGTAAAGGGATTAGTGGAAAGACAGCAGACCCTGAAGTCAGCAACTCTGGCTGTATCTCTAAATAAGGGTCTATTCCTGAGCAAGTGGGTCCTCAATAGTACCTAGTATAAGACGAGCAATTTACTTAGCTTCTCCAAGATCACTGAAACATTTTCTGTGAATATTTATTCTCTGTGCATAAAATATTGATAATTTCTGACACATTATTCCATTTTAATATTTTCAATACTTATATTCTTTAAACTGTTTATTTCTGATCCTGAATATTTTTTATCATATCCTACCAGATTTGGTCTGACCTGTGACAATAGCAACTCATCTAATGCCTAAAAGGAAATATTTCGTTGTCTTTGAATGTATTTAAGAATTATAAACTTTCTTTTACCTGACTTAACATTTTAAAGCAGATGACACTTATTTTCTGGACGATCATACTGACATAGGAGTCTTTTTAAATAAAACTGAAGTAGAGTTAGAATTGTTTGGTCATTCACCACCCCCCCACATACATGTAATCAATTCTCAAGTTTCCTTCAGGTAAACAGTGGGGGAATTCAAAAGACACCATGGACTAGTTTCTCAATGTGCTAAGACAGAATAAAGAGCAAACTATTATATATTCCTTAATATCAACAGCTTCCTTAGAAAGTCCCTGAGCAAAAGGTAAAGGACACTTAGGAGGATGCAAAATTCCCCCAAGCAGTTCATTTCATCATGAGTCACAATGCTAAGACAATGTAATTCATTTCCTGACACAGACACTGCTCCAGAGGGACCTGGGGGCGCCGTCATGCACAGGGCATTCTGATCAACAACAGACTATAATGACTTATCTACAATGGATTTTCTTTCCCAC
>PVHP010010373.1:0-47848 GCA_004024765.1 Zapus hudsonius
CAGGCATACAGTGCTTCAGAAAGCTGAAAAACAGGCCACAGAAAATTTTCTAGATCCTTTAAAGAGGTAGCCAGAGAGTGATAATAACTCCGTGGGCCAGTCCCATCCTCTCCCCTACCTTGATGACTTTGAGAGGTCAAAAGGAGGATCCCAGTCACATTCGGACCAGAGAAATTCTAATTACCTCGGGGCATTCCTTCCGATCAGGCCCTTCTAATGGTGATGGGTTTTCCCTGCTAGTTACAGGTGAAGAATTTCAGCGACAAATGATAATGGGAGTTCCATTATACCTGGGCAGGAATCTGTCTGGGCAGAATATCAATGTGCCAATGTGTTCTCTCCCCTACACCTCCGCATCTCTCTCTCTCTCTCTCTCTCTCTCTCTCTCTCTCTCTCTCTCTCTCTCCCTCCCTCCCTCTCTCCCTCCCTCTCCCTTTCCCTCTCCCTCACACACACACACACATGCATGAATGAACACATGCATGCACACAGGGATGTGTCGATCCTGGTTTACATTATTTTTGTTGACACAACTATTATCTTCCTACTCATTTCAGAACACAGAATTATCTGCACTGTCATGTGATGGTCAGGGGATAGTATTTGGCCCTCAGAGGTTTCTTTCCTGGGCTTCTATTATCCTCTATTTTCTATTTGCACAGTGAGGACCTAAATGCTCTGCTCAGTTCTCTTCACACACTATTATTTCATGGCTTATCTTATGCCAGGGTCTGGGTTAAGTGCTCTGCATGTGTTAATTTAGGGGTCCACAAACAAATGGCATTTAAAAAAAGAGTTTAACGGAACAGTCACTCTCATCCTTCTATATATTATCCATGACTTCTTTAAAACTAGAATTGCAAAGTTGAGTGGCTGAGACAGAGGCCCATAGAACCCAGAAAGCCTGAAGTATTTATTGGCTAGCCTTATCTGGAAAATTTTGGCTGACCCAAGAATTTATTCATCATATCCTTTTATGAAACTCTTGTGACCTAGACATTATTATAAGCATTTTGTTTAAAAACTACCTGGGAACAAAAAGGTTCAGTACTTGGCTCAAGAATCCAAAGTTTTGTAAATGACACAGCCAGGATGGAAACCCAAGGCTTTAGAGAACAAATGTTGGGCTCCTGGTGTCATCTACAGCTTTGTTTGAAAGTGGATCAGAAATTACCACAAAACACACACACACATGTGAATTTGGTACAGTTTTAGGAGACTTGTCCCTCATGAGAGTAAGGAGATGAGAGGGCCATTGATTGATGAGCTAACTTAACCCAATGCCCTAAAGAAGCAGGAAAGATCAGACTCTCCAAAAGTTCCTTTGAATCTGCAAAGTTGTTATATCCTGTCCCTCCCCATCCCTATGACTGCGGGGGGGGGGGGGGGAGTGACTCAGCATCATATAATTTGCTACCTGACATCACGAACATCACAGGCCACATTGAAAAGGTCATCCTCATTCCTTTAAAGTCTCTCTCCCTCTCTCTCTTTCTCTCTCTCTTTCTCTCTAGATTTGCTAGAGAATAAAAGGGGAAAGCAGTCCTAGTGTTAACAGTGCATTAAGTGCAAAGAAGGAGACCTCTTTCAGGAAGCCCAATTCTCCCCAAGCATCCCCATAGTTCCCGCTTCTCTTGGATCTACTCTAGGACTCCATGCTGAGCATCCACACGTGCTCCTACTGCTTCTCACAGGATGAGGTAGTCATGCCCGAGTCCACTCCAGATGCTTTGTGCCAACACAGAGGGTCTGAGGTGGAGCTAAATGTCTGTTAGTCCCACCAGGACCTGCAGAGCTTGAGCACTAGTTTTTTATCTGGTTCCTTACAGCAAAGTGAAGTTTGTGGTATGTTAAAGGTACCTTTGGAAACCCTGGAAAGTCAACTCAGTATTGGAGGTGCTCTCTAGCTGAGGGAACATCTTATCTCCAGGACCAGGAAGGCTTCGGAGAAGATTTCCTTCCAGTTTGAAATTGTGGCTGAGCAGGTTGATTGCACAAGCATTAATTAGCATAAAAACCCAACATTAAAAAGATAACCTCACCATCGAGGAAGTTTGCCAGAAAATCTCTCAGTGCATTTATGCTGTCATTGTTTAACTCCTCTATATACAACTACTTCAATAAAACTGATAATGATATTTAAATAAGAGATGAAGCTAGATTTTTCCTTATTACAAAAAAATAGAATTAGAAACTGGCGACAAGATTTCCAACAAACTTCTATTTTAAAAACAAGAGGAACTGATGGAATAAAAAGCTTGAATTCATGATATGAAGCTCTCAGTTGGATCAAGGTTAAATTTCAGGCCGAATATCTACAACTCATCACTGTCTTGAGCAAGTCAGTTTAGTAAAAAAGGAAAATAATACTCCCCAATCCCCCCCCCATTCCAGTTCTAAAGAGGCTGGAGGAAAAGCTAAGTTCAGGGCCAGGAACATGGCTAATTCTAAATAAGCAATTACTTAGAAAAATATAATTTTTTCTATTGAGAAATTTGCACCTTCATAGAAAGTAAATTGCCACATATGACTTATGACCAAAGGGACTAGGGAGCTGGAGAGATGGCTCATTAGTTAAGGTGCTTGCCTACAAAGCCTAATGACCTGGGTTCAATTCCCCAGTACCCCACAAAGTGGTGAATGCATCTGGAGTTTGTAGCTGCTAGAGAGCCTGGTGAGCCTGTTCTCTCTCTCTCTCTTTCTCTCTCTCTCTCTCTCTTGCAAATAAATAAAAAATAATTTTAAAAAGAAAAATACATAGGGAAGGAGGGGAGAGTTCAGGAAGTAGGAAATGGTTGCTCTTTGTGGCAGAGGGTTGGTATGTGAGGACAGCAACATTTAAAATTGGAAAAATGTGGATGTGATCAAAGTATATTATATGCATATTTGAAAACACTGTATGGAATCCCATTTTATACAATTAATAGACACTAATATTGTTTTGAAAGGCTGTATACAAAGCAAGTCTGAAAGAAAAATGACAAATGTGCATAGGCTCAGCGATATGGTAAACCAACCAACTATCCTAACCCTGAGATTTCAAAATAAGTGGGAAGGCTGATGGAGAGAGCAAGCCCACAGGTTTCTCCCCAAGGAAGATCAGCAGCATCGGCAGGTGGAGAAAAGAACTGAAGGAGATTTGATCTCCAAGGCCAGGTAGGATTGAGCTGATAGAAATGTGTGTCTTCTCCAACCAGCCACATGGAGGGCACTCCAGAGCCTAGAGCAGCTGTGTGAACATCTCTTATGAGGTTAAATGAGCTATGCTGATAAAGCTGGGAGAGCCAGGACTCTGTCTGAAGCCTGAATTTGTAAGCCTCGGTCTTGAACACCTTCCAGACACGTGGGAGCTTTAACAACACCTGGCCAGAAAACACCCAGGAAGTAGAGATCAGAACCAGCCAATCCGTCTGACACCTAAGGTGTTCTATTTTTATACAACAGATGCTATTTTCATCTATTCACGGGAAGAAGCTAAGGATTTAGAAAATGGATTATTATTGAGTTTAGGATTGTTCCACATGTTCTGCAATGCAGTGCATTACTCAACCTTTGCATGCACAGGCTGCCTGTCCCTGCAGGAGACGGTACGTGTTAGCCAGCGAGGAGGCTGTGACCAGCAGCATCCTCCCCTCAAGGTCCCCAGACTGAGCTCAGACGATCATCAGAACATCAGCGTTCCTCTGGATGCTTTAGTGATAAGTCACTGAAGTTGACGTCTTTGGGAAAGGCTGAGCCAAAGTTTCTTGATGGTGGTGGGACCTCAGAGTAACTGAGATACTGACATGGTAAGAACCGGCAGAGAGACCAGAAAGTGCTCACTCCCTACTTGATGTTACCATTCTAACCCTTTCCTTCCCCACCTCTCCATCACTCTCCCCACCAACTCCATACAGCTTTTTCTATAGAAAACCCTCTCAACAGCTGACATTGATGAAGCTCAGAGTATCTTAGGATGGGAAGGAATTGCATTTTAAAGAAGATATGTCCCGTGTGAATCCTGGGCAGGTACACACAGCTATATGCAGTGGCAGAACAGGCCTGCAGTGTGTCCTCTAAGACAAGTCTGTTCTTAGTTGCCTGGTGAACCAATATTTATCTCAGCCTCAAGAATACCTCGCCTGGTGCTTCCTTTTTTAATTTAAATCTCATTGCATTCATTTCCCTGCTAGCCATATGAAATCATTCTCATCAATGATGTGCCGTTGTGTTGAAGAAACTAAGGCAACTGAGAGAGGACAATAATCCTGGGACTGGGGACATGGAGAGTTGGTAAAAATGCCTGCTAGACAAGCATGAGTTTGGATTCCCAGAACCCACATAAAAGCTGGATAGGTGGAGTGAACCAGTGCTGGGGAAGCAGAGACAGGATGATTTCTGATGTTTGCTGGATCATTAGTCTTGAACTTGTCTCAAAAAGCAAGATGAAGAGTGACACTAGCTGCCTACCTCCAGCCTCCATGTGCATGTGCACACACATGCATACATACATGCCCACATAGTACACACATAGACATAAAAAGAATCCTACCTAGATCCCACAGCTGTGAAAGAAAGAACACTCATTTAAAACCTACCTGGCATCTGTGGCCACATAAGAAGTACCTCCTCTAGAAGCTACCATGCTTCATCAGATCTCTCCATCCTGTCCCTTGTTGCTTTAGACATTGGATCTGTGGGCTACAGCTTTCCTAGCAGTGCATGACAAAATAGAGTAGATGACCTAAATAGAAATGCATAGGCTCACACAAGTGGTGTCTAGAAGTTCAAGTGTATTTCTCAGCAGGGCTGGTTCCTTTTGAGGGCTGTGGGGAGGGATCTATTCTAGGCCTCTGTCCTTGGCTTATAAATTGGCATTGTCTCGGTCTATATGAGCTGCTTTAACAAAATTCCATATATTAGGTAGCTTATGATCAGTAGAAATTCTCTCACAGTTCTGGAGGCTGGGGATCCAAAATCAAGGTCTGGCTAATGCATTGTCCAACAAAGGCCTGTGTCCAGAGATTTAAAAGAATAGTGAACCTTGGACCCCTCCTCTCTCTTAGCTTTCTGGTTTCCATGAGGCAACCAATATGGCTGCACCACACATCCCCTCCATGATGCCATGCCTTACCACAGAGCCAAAGCAATGAAACCAGGTGACCATAAGCTGGAACCTATGAAACTCTGAGCCTAAATAAATCTTTTCTCCTTTTAGGGTTGATTGCCACCATGACAGAAAACAGCATTAAACATGCAAATAAGAATAATATCTGTTAGAATGTGAGGGAAGTAATGAAATGATCTTACGGATTTGCCTGTAACTCCCTGTCCCAGTAATTGGTTGCTTCCCATGGTGAGCTGTTGATCTAAGAGACCTATGTGGATTTCTAAAACAAGACAGGCTTATGTCAAAGCTTGTGAAAACACACCCCAGGCAAAAGATAAGACCCTATTGCTGAAGATACCACAGGCTACTGTCACACAACACTGGATTTAAAGAGGAAGGCAGCTTCCAGATGGTTAGCCTGTAGAATGCTGGAAGGTACTTCATGAGCTGCCAGGAGAAATAGGCCAATGATATTTGGAGATGGTGTGAGATTGCAGAGGAAAATGCAATAAGGCAGAGACCAGCAAGGCAAGAAAGAGCTCATCTGTGCAATAGTGGCACTTAACCTAGGTGGGTAATCAATGGCTCTCTGATTGGCTAAGAGATCTGCTCAGTGGCAAGGAACCCTTAGCTGCAACTGGGATCCAAGGCAAATTCTTATGGCGACCAAGAACCAAGATTCCAAGGGGAAGCCCCCCCACCAACCATGGGCCTACAGAGAGGTTACACCCATTACAACCTTGTCAAATTAACAATTGGCTGTCTCATTTAACCTATACTGATCTCACTCTCCATTGGAGATTCTGTTTGTATTTTTCAGAAGGGAGCGAGAACCCTGGACAACCCAATTCCACCAACAGGACCTGAGATGATGGGTGACACCCAGGAAGGAGGTGAACCACCCCTAACTCATCATCTAGAGCCCAAAGAGCTACCTCCACAGAAAATCAGACAACCTATGAAAGGGTAATGGATACAGACACCGATGATACCCAAAATAGTCCAAAGCAGAAATCCAGAGACTGTTGGGATCTCAACAACAAAGCAGACTTCTAGAAATGTAAAGTTCCTAACATAGCTATGTGATAGTTTGAATGTATGAGCCCATAGACTCAGGCTTGAAACTTGAGTTTCCAGTGGGCAAAGCCCTACTGGTTAGGGGTATGCCAGTGGGGGTGAACCTTAGAGTCCATCCCTAAGGTGTGTTTGGGGGCAGATCTTGAGTGTGAGGAGAACAGTTTGAGGTCTGGTGGTCTGTGCTTGCTGGCTGTATGATGGTTTCTCTCTGCTATTGACATATGGAAATAAGCCAGCTTCCTCCCCCATTGATGGTGATCCCCTGGATCAAAAGCTTGAAATAAACCCCCTTTTCCCATAAGCTACTTCTGGTTGGATGTTTGTCCCAGCAGCAAAGAACTGACTGCAACAAGCCAGATACACAGAGGTGGATTAGAACAGTACTTACTTGAAGCCAGTGAAAGTTAGCATTCAGTGGGCACAAGGTTTCAGCTCAGGAAGACTAAAAATTTTGGGTGAGGTGATAGTGATGGTTTCACAACAGGGTGACTATTCTTAAGATCACTGAACTTTAAATATCACTTAAAAAAGCTTAAAATAATGATTTTACGTATGTATATTTTATCATAGTTTAAAACACAATGAGGCATTTTTCTGAGGTAATAATGACAGTCCAGTCACTTGAGGTGGTACCGATGTGCTTGTGAAGAAGAATTATTAGCTCCGTTTACACATGTGGAAACTGAGACACCCTGTCATTTACGCACACCACCCAGCAACTAAATTCTAGAATAAACCCTGCTTTCCTGACTCCAAACCTGAAAGCCCAAGTTGTTGTCACCAGTGTGGATCGTGTTGTACCCCTCCCCACACTTCTCCACTCCCAGGAAGGCTCCAGACAGTGTCAACTTTCCATATTCAAAGGAAAGGAGTCTGATGAGAAAATTGGTCCCTCTCCACCCATCAGGCCTCTGTCAGGAACCTGCCTTTCTCTTCTGTCTCATGTGGGGTTTCCCAGTTCACACTCAACCAGAGAAAGAAGATAATTATTTGCCAGAGCATTAAATGTTGATGAAGCGAACCACTGTGCACTCTGGGCAGCATGTATTAACAATCAAAGGCAGAGAACGCCCAGAGAGGTCCCTTAGAGGCAGCCTTCCAATCCGTGGAAAGTTTTCTCCAACTCACTGTCCAGTGGGAAGTTGGGCAGAGCCCCAGTGCACATCTGGCAGGGAGTGGGAGTGACTTTTGAGATGCACAAACCCAGAGGGTTTCACTACGACTCTGTGATTGCAGCCAGCTCTGAGTCAGCTGGGATCCCGGGGTTTGCCAGCAGCTGCTGTGCAGCAGGGCATGGTGGGCAACAGGTTGCAAGTCTTAAAGGCATGCACAGTCAGTTGGAGAGGAGAGGACAAGTTACTTACTGCCACCTTTTGATAAGGGAAGAAGTCACTCCCGTTCCTCCTACTGAATCAAAGTAAGGCCCAGGGAAGGGGTTTAACTTATAAAAATGCAAACAGTAACAGCAGTAGGAAAACAATGGCATATTTCAGTTCAGCTGTGGGTTACCCTCATCCTCAGCATAGGCACCCTCCACCCCACCCCACATACATATACACAACAAGCCTATGAACAAGACAACAGGGCTCATCTACTTTTGGAACATTTGACTTGAAGGTCAGAGGGGTCAAAGAGCTCATTCACAGTCAAAGAAGTATTCGGGAATGGAAGAGGAATGAAAGTTATTCTTGTGGTCAGACTTGGAATCTGACCAGATATCTCAGGGTGGAATGCCAGATTGTACTCATCACGTAATTGGATGCTCACTTCTATAGCTTCTATCGCTCTTGCTCTAAAAATGGGCATGGTGTATCACTCTTTCAGAGTGATGGCAAAGATGCAAAGTGGTGGTGAGACTGCAGGCAAAAGAAGGAAGAGAGTTATGGAAAGCATAGCTCTGGTCTAGCCTGGCTACTAATGGGAAGTTCGTTAAAGGAAGTTCAATTTTCATAGGTATAGTGACATTTGACTTTGAACTTTTGCCCGTGTTCCTGGGAAGACATGAACAAATATCTTTTCACCCAGATAGGGTACTACCAATGCTAGATCAAAGAAATAATTCCAACCAAGTATAGCTCGGTGAATGGATGGTTTTTATTGCTTCCAGGAGCATGGGTGACTCTATGGTAATGGCTTCAGAAAAAAACAGTGCTGGTGACAACTTTTAAAAGTTGGCATCATTGGAGGCCCCTGCGACATATAGACAGCTCCACTGATGAGGCTCCCCTCGTCCTGCTTATATAACCTCGGGGGGGCCTTATGAATCTTGTAAGCTTCATGAGTCTCATAAGATTTAATTTGTAGGAAATCAGGACGCAAGAGTCTGCATGCTACTTGAACCTCTCCCACTTTTCTGTGCATAAGAGGATCGGGGTAAACAATGTCGCCTTTCCTATGTGGAGTAGAAATGGATCCGTATTTCACAACATCAGGCAGGGGGCATAATGTCCAGAGCAGATTCAAGGCTCATGGGTGCAGCACATAGATTTGAGGAAGATCTGGTACAGAGCAGGTGTGTGGCACAAATGGTGTGAAAATGGAAATCAGTGAAAAGGTTGGCTTGGGACCGTGGTTTTATGGAGACAGGTGGCTGGGCTGTTCTGTCTCCCATTTACCAAACCTTTTTAGGGAAAGATCTGGAACAAAGCTGGGGCCTGATTGGGATTTCATTGGCTGCATTCAGTCTCTCTTGGCTCCTTCTACTGACACAGTCACAGGAGCCAAGTACTCGGGTCATGTAAGCTTATGAAACCTTTCCCCAGAAAATTGGCAAAGATAGACCAATAGCCACCTTCTCATCTATTCAACTGTAACTGGCCAAGAACTGTCACCTTGGTCCTTGAATGTAAGTTTTCCATAGAATCCTCATTCCTGTCAACTCAGTGGGAAAGTTCAAGTCTAGCTGTATCCCCTCTCCAGTCAAATAAGGATTCCAAGAGAAACCCGAAGTCTGGGATGCCTTTGGAATGACACAAGGGAAGGGCACCTGCTGGGGAAGCTGAACCTCTGGGCTGCTTGGGATAGCATCATATCCTCACTCTCTTGGAGCCTGGCACTTTGAAGAAGAGAGAGGAGCTGCTTGACTTGAGTTGATATGAGACCCTGTTGAACAGTGGAGCAGAAGGCTAGTTGCATGGAAGGGTGGGGAGTTCCGGGTGTAACACCTACCATAACTGCAAATGGGATTCTCTAGTAAAGTAAGTAAAGGCAGGAAAAGAGGGTCCATGTTATTCAAGTGTGGTCTGCTAGGAGCTCTGAATTGGTGCCAAGGTGAAGTCAAAGTGATAAAGCCTAGATTTCACACTCCAACTCACTTTTTGTTGTTTTTGGATTGTGTCGGAAACAAGGTCTCAGTCTACATCATAGGCTCCCTCAAGCTGGCAATCCTGTTGCCTCAACCTCCCAAGTGCTAAGATTATAGGCATGTGCCACCACAAGCCAGATCTTAGTTTTGTTCTAAAGATAATTGAGAGTAAAGTCTATTGGACCCAAACATGGCACCATTTTGTTATTTTGCCAATAGACCATGTGTGGTTCGGAGGCAGGATGAGAATTCCAGAGAAAGCAGTGGAGGGACCAACATTTTTACAAAACTCAAGTCCCTGAACTTTGTAACACATTTAAATGTACCCATGTGCTTATGATATCCTGTTATCTTTTCACAGACAAATGTTCCCTGGACCAGATGCTGTAAATTGCCCCACCTTGCAGTTCCTGCCCTACAAAACTGTCACACTATTTCTCTCTCTCTACTTCAGGAAGCTCCCCTTCTCTCCCATGCTTAGGGAATAATTTCTAGCCAGCCATCACTGATGAACATGCATACATCCCCTTGACATTTTTCCATTCATCCTGTTCAAGCTTGGTGGTCATGAACCCTGCTCATGGACCTCTGTCCTTGAGGACAAAGTATTTCTCCCACTGCACCTACAACCTGGTCCTGGTTTGTCATCTCCTAATCATTTCTGTTGCTCACTTTCTCCTGTCCAAATTCTACCAGCCTAGGCTCAACTGACATGGCACCCCTGCTGAGAACTCTGTGATTCCCCTTAGTCAGTGGCAGGATCATCCGCCTTTTGCCCACCCCAATCATTCTGCCCTAAACTGAAATTATTTTAAAATTGCTGGTGAACAGGTTATCAGCCCACTATCAGTCTGTGAATAGATAGAGGACAATAAGACAACCTTATCCTCTGAGAGCTTCATTAACAGGACCTTTGCATTACAGATTTTAATCAGTGATCGTCCATGAATGCTCGACATTCAGACTTTGACTTCATTTTAACTCTTAATTTTATCCTCCTACAAGGTCTCTGAGTTGCAAATCTTGCCTGCTCCCAAAGGGTAAGTTTCTTGTCTGTCATAAACCACAAAATATACCAGAGACCACAAGTACAGCCCAAATCCATACTTCACACCAGGTAGTTACATGGCCATGATATTGATTCCTTTAAAGATGGTAAATTTAATGTGTCGCTACATATGATTTCATGTAGCCTTCTTTGAATTATATGTCATTAAAAATCACACCTCCAAATTGGGTTCTTAGACACCTCGATCTTGGTTTTAAGAAATAATGAATACATTCCTGTTTCTCTCCATCAGACTGCACACAAACGCATTTCCAATAAGTGTTTTCTGAGTCTATCTGGTTTGGGCAGAAATCAAAGGAAAGGAGATTAAACAGTGGGTTGAGCACCAAATTTCATGGCCTAGTTCTGTGGGTAGAAACATGAGAGTTTCTGTGGGAACCCGAGAGGAATCAAAGCTCTGTGGGATACTACATCGTGGAGATGTTTAGGACAATTCTGCGTTAAAGCAAGAAAAAGATCTGCTCTATTCAAACCTTCTCTATTTAAACAGAGTCAAAATTAGATGTGGACGTATGTATATTGCTTTGCTGAATTCAACTGTAGACTCTGGAGTTACCTTTCAGCTTAAGATTCCAAGATAGGGATGGAAGGTCACTCTCCATCTCTGAGCTCACGATAATTGAAGAAGTTACCTACAAATACTGATGCTGAGGCTAGCCCAATGCTCATCTTTCCCTCGATTTCACCAATTCTACACTGACTTTTCTACTTGGCCTTCAAAGAGGCCTTCGGATTACATGATTCCTAAACTAATCCTTTGATCTCTACCTCACACTAAACCAGATGTCCTCCTTCTCTTTGCTCGCCTTTTTATTCATCCTATCATCTTTACGACCTTCTTTCTAACGAGCTTAATTGGGATAATACCTCCCTTCCAGACAGGATGTGAGGATCAGTGGTATTACATGGGTCACTAGGTCGATGGTAAGTGTTCAGATGGTCTCCATCTCAACAAACCAGACGAAAGCCTCATTCTTCTGATTGGATCCACAGGCTTTAGATCTGCGCGTTAGTCAATGAATTCAAACCATATGCATCCCGCAGCTTGGTTGGAGGAGACAAATACTAAAGGCTTCAGGGTGAGCGTTAATGAGCCTGAGGTGAGAATAGTGGTGTATGAAATGACAGCCCTCCATATCAGCGTGTTCCAAAGCACCCCTCTAATAAGCTCTAATCCCAAAAGGTAAATGGAGATGTAGCAGAAATGAGAAGGGAGGAAAGAAAAGAAAAACAAATGTGTGGTTCAATGGAAGGCATTTTGTTGCAGTTATGCAATTTCCAGTTCAGGATCAAGCCCATTGTCATCTCTGATCACTAATCATTACTAATACATTAGTTTGCTGCTAGATGTGACCGTCATGAGAAAAAAACAAAATTCAATTCACCTGCATTTGTCACCAGAGGATTGCGTCTGCTACATAAAAGCAGGAGATTGAAATGAAAGATGCCTCTTATTGAATTTTAATTTTGAGAATGTGGGACCAATTTCTGGGCCTGCAGTCACGGTGAGCCAGATGGTATGGAGAAGGCTCAATGCTTAACATGCAGTCCATTTCTATGGCACCGAAACACATGTTCTGCTTAGGCGCACCATGGTCCCACCCATTTTCATATTTATACTCATGAAGAGCAGAGTGTCAGCCTATCTTGTTTAACTGTTGAGTTATATATTTAACCAGAGCAATCTGCAAAGCTCCAGAGTCTCAGATGAGAAAGTTCCCCTTACTGGCAGTGTCTGGAAAAAAAAATCCCTTTATAGCTCCTTCTGGAAAATGCCTCTCTTATGTAAGTTTCTATTCAGTGTGGTATCCAGGAATGCCTGTTACATCTGTTTATTAAAGCCTAGATACTCTAGCAAATGGTTTTGCTGTAGTCAAACACAGGAAAACCTTTTCTTTAGCCTTTCCTTTCTGGCAAAGATGAAGCATTCGTGAGAAGGAACTATACCTGTTGATGATAATAAAACAAACGGGACAAGCAAATACATGGCACATGCTTTTCTTTAATTTTGTCCCTTAAAATATCAGAAATAAGAAATTGGAGTCAAGAAGATCAGAATTCCTGTCTCTGCATTGTCTTTGTCTTACCTTAGGGTACAGTGAACCCAAGTCTTTGCCATTCATAGAGTTGGCGTGAGATCATTCGCCCCCGTGCTCCAGGAAGTAAGAACCAGGCAGAGGAAACAGAATAAGGGAGGTATCATATAAAGAGGACCCAGTTTAAGGTTCGGCCAATGGTCAGGATCTTGCGAAAAATGCTTCAGTGGTTATAGGCAACTCAGCATTTAGGACTTAACTTTTGATCGAACTTCTTTGATTTGAACCTTTGCTCAACCCTGTGCTTGAAAACTTCTTTCAGGAGGCTGGGGCAGGTCCTCATAGGAGAAGATAAAAAAGTGCGTTCTACCTCCTTTCCCAATCTTCCTGGCATCCAGGCTGAGATGTGTAACTGAGGCTCTGCCAGTGGGTGCACTAGCACTGAGCCTGGGTGGGGGCTGACATCGCGCTTCTGGCTGGGCAGCCTACTGGCTAGTGGTGTGGCCATCACTGAGCTTCCGGCAACAATGGTGGAGGGAGGGTCTGGGCTCTGCTGGTCACAGTGGATCCTCCCAAACTCTTCTGTGGCCTCCTCATGACTGCCACTGTGGATGTTGTCCAGCCTCCCATAGCCCCACCTTGTTCTAGGCTTCTCTTTCCTTTCTTCTCTCTTGCTCTCTAGTGTCTTTCTTTCCTTTTCCATCTACAAAACATTTTCAGTGTTCCATAAGTATTGAAGATACTATAATAATATTTTAGCAATAAAAGCTATTATTGATAATTTTGAAGCCTCTATGTATCTCTCCCTAAACTCATTTCCTTTTATGTTTTTTAGAGCTAATTTCTACCTTGAGTATAATATCTATTATACTCAAATATACTTTTAGTATATAAAGTCTAATAAATATATGTACAAATATATATATAATATGCTAAATTTACACATACATACACTGTACATAGTATATGAAACTTCTGCTCTAGATAAGTAGGAAAACAGATATCATGAAAAATCCTATTACAAATACCAATGTATAACACAGCTCTTACGTCAAAGGGAGTAAGAAAGTTTATTCTGAGCCCTGAGCCAAATATGAGTGACCACAGCCCAGAACCATGGATTCAGATTGCTCTGATTATGGAAGCACATGAACTTCCATGGTCACAGAACAAAAGAAAGCCATAAATTTAGGCATTTTTCGAAATCAATTGATGAAAACATCAGGAAAATCTCTTCATTGGGTTTCACGTGCCGTCTGATATTCTTAGGTTTGGGGTTGGTGGAAGCTGCTGACGTTCCTTCTGAAGGCTTACCTGGGAGTTGAAAGGATGTTAGACGAGGCACACAAGATGGCTACGTACAGTGGGGAGGATAGAGCCCAGGACACCTTGGGTCTGGATCTGCAGCATCCAACTCCCCACAACTACAATGTTTTCACCATTCAGTCAGCCTCCTGGTAGAATCTCCACCTTAAAGGTGTGGCTTTTACCAGAAACTGATTCGCACAAGGCACTTAGAACAAAGAAAGTTTTTCTTTTCTTCCTAGACATTCTCATTTAAACAAAGAGAACTCCAAGGGGTTCAGAGGAAGGCAAACAACGCACAAGAGTGGTGGCGAAATGACAGGGGGTTTCCTTGAAGGCTCTTACCACAATGAAGTAGGAGGAGGAGGAGGAGTGAAGAGAGTGAGACAAAAAGAAGAAAGAGAGGTAGAAGAGTAGTGGGATGGAGGAGGAGGAAGAAGAAGAGGAGAAGGAGGAGGAGAAGTAAGAAGAGAAGGAAGAGGAGGAGGAAGAAAGGGAGAAAAAGGAGGAAGAGAAGGAAGAAGAGGAGGAAGAGGAAGAGAAGGAGGAGGAGGAGGGGAGGGGAGGAGAAAGAAAAGACTGAGAGGTGGCCTGAGCAGCCTCTGCAAACAGAAAATGAAGACCTTGGGTTGGAGGGATGGGTGCATGGTTCAAGAAGCTTCCTTGCTTGCAAGCCCACTTGCCTGAATTGTATTCTCCAGCACCCATGTAAGACCAGAAGCTAAGTGGCACACACACCTGTAGTCCCAATGCACCCAAGGCAATGGGAGATAGAGCCAGGAGAATATGGGAGCTCGTGGGCCAACTAGCCTGGTGTATTATTCAGGGTTCTCTAAAGAAACAGAATGGATAGAATGAATTACCAATGAGTGGATTAGCTTTCTGCAATCCAACAATAGCAGTTCCGCAGGATACAGGGTCAAGGAACCTGGTAGCTGCTCAATCCACTGGGTGTCTCAGCAGTTCCAATCCAGCACTAAGGTTTAAAGGCTTCTGGGAGAGCCACTAATCTTCAGTCCTGGCTGGAAGGCTGAGGAAACTTGTTTCCAATGGTGAGGAAGGATAAATGCAGGTGCAGGTGAACGCACTCGGCAGCAAGCAGCACCGGTGGCCAGGTGGGAAGAAGGGGTTCTTTCCTCTCAGGACTTCCTTCATAAATCCCATCACTAGGGGGGCTGCCCACTCTGAGGGAAGGGCTCGCTCTGGAGGAATGACCTCCCCCTTCAGTCCATCCTTCCTGGAAGCAACTCTAGAGACTCACCAAAGAGGAATGCCTGTGGATTCCTAATCTGATTACACTAACAGCAGAACTTAACCATCACACCTGACATAACCAGTGGCTAGACAGTAAGAGACCCCGACTCCAAAGGAGAGTGAAAGGAGTGGACAGACACCCCGAGATTGTCCCCTGACCTCCACCAATACTCTGTGGCCTGCAAACACACACACACATTTAAAAAAGGAGAAAACGGAGACCTCCACAGAGAGGAGAGAACCTAGAAGCAATACATTGTCCTGAGACTCTGAAATGGGGAAACACCCCCTTCCATCAAAGGCAAGGGGGGGAAGTATTTATGTTGATTTAGGCTTCAGGGAGGGAAAAATATCACCTCAAACCTGCCTCCTCCAGATGCCCCTCCCACATGGATGCAAAGGGGGAGTCCCAGTGTGCACTGCTTAAAACAAGAAGAAAAAAATGCTGAAGCCAAGAAGTGATGCTTCCTGTTGTCACTTCCTCTGGGTACATAGAAGAAGAAAATATGAAGCTTTTATGAAAATCAAAATTCCAGTGAGGCCTCTAAGTCCTAAAATTAATAAAAATCAAGCAAGAGAAAGCAATAAAAACTCAACAATACTATGAGAAGAAAAATGCGTGGAATTAGACACCCACCTCCACATCAATGATCGAACAATAGAATAAATGTGTATATTGTTTGATTTTATGCAGGCTGCCTCTTGTTAAATTGATGAAAACCCACTGAGCCAGGGCTTGGTGGAGGAATAGACCACCCATGATGTGATGGTTTTCAGGCCTCACTTCCCCAAGGAGTTCAGCGGGTGGTTTAGACAACCTGATTGTATAGGTTGGAGCCATAGATGCTCCAACTCCTCATGTCACTTCCCGTACATCCCACATGTCCCCTCCCTCACAGTGAAATATTCCTCCTCCAATCCCCCCAAATCCTTAAAACTGCCACCACACACCCTCCTTCCTGGTAACTCCAAAGCGTCTTTCCTTTCATTGAGATGCCATACTATAATCCAGCCCAAGAAACAGCAGTTCACCTCCAAGCCCTCTATTCTCAAACCCAAACTTACATATATATGTATATATACATATGCATATGTAAGACGGTATTTGAAGAAGTAGAAAATTGGAAATTGGAAACACACTCGAAAATAACAAGAGACCATAAAAATGGCCAGGCAGGTGTTTAATTGAACTAAATATACATTCTGAGAATCAAAAAATATAATCATTGAAATTTAAAACTCAAGGAATTGTAGCGCTAACAGTCGAAATAACACACCTGAAAGCAATAAGAATAGACCATAAACATAAACATAATTTATAGCACCATTCTCTACATTTTAATTATCATATAAATTATAGCATGCCACATATATCCTCTGCCCCTTGCTTTGTTGTTGTTGTTTTTGTTGACTTTTTTTTTTTTTGAGGTAGGGTCTCACTCTAGCCCAGGCTGATCTGGAATTCACTATTGTAGTCCCAGACTCAAACCCATGGTGATCCTCCTGCCTCTGCCTCCTGAATGCTGGGACTAAAGGTATGCGCCATCATACCTGGAAGATTGTTGTTGACATTTAGAAACATTTATTGACCATACATACTAATTTCCTGCTACCTTCATCTGGGTGAATCTTTGGGCAGCTACCAGTTTGCTGTTGGAAGCAGTTCTGTGGAGTCCATCCTTGTGTCTAGCTCCTTGTCCAAATGGTGCATTTATCCAGTAGCTGAATTACTACCCTAAAATATATGTTTCCCTTAATTTTGCTAAATATTACTCTCAAAGGTGGTTTACACTCCACTTAACATGCAGAAGATTTCACATTGAAAGTGTTCGCCTTGGTTAATGTTTGCTATTGATACCACTAATGAGTTTATCTGAACAATTTGATGATTAGGAAATCCTACCTATTGGGCATCTTCTCCTGCATTGACTCGCTGTTCTAGAATCTTCTTTCATGAACTTCCTGGGTATGCTCTGGGCTCACTGGGTTAGAGATTTCAAAATCTCCCTTCACTTACACAGCATCTGTGATGGTTAGGTTTTGTTGTCAACTTATCTTTTTAATTATCTTGGGTAGGTCTCTGAGGATGTTTATAGGAAGGCAGCCCCTCAGCAAGGGGCAGGATGTAAAGAAGCTCAAAGAAGCTGGAAGTAAACATCCTTTCCTGTGTGGGCAGTGCAGGAAGGAAATTCCAGAGACTCAGGAAGCCATTAAGTCTGGGAAAGGGTTGCAAGACCCCACCCTAAGCCTATATAAAGGAGAAGAAATTCTCTTTGCCCCCCCCCACCTGTTCCCTGTCTTGTGTGTGTGCTGTAGGTGATGAGTGTTTCTCTCTGCTTGGACCTGTGAAAGAGGGCCAACCTCTTTCACTGTTACGGAACTTCCCCTCAATCTGTAGTTTAAATAAATACTTTCCTCCCATAAACTGTGCCTGGTTTGGAAATTCATCTCAGCAGCGTGTGGCTGACTATGACAGCATCTATTGCTAATGTCCATTTCCTTAATTGAGCATGTTCTTCACAGAGATTATATCACTTTACAAAAGCAATATTTGAATAAAAATATTTCCTTTTCTCTGTCCAGAAAGCAAGGAATGCCTTCCATGGAACAGAGAGTGCCAACTCGGAGCTCAGAGGATCTTATTCTGAGTCCTTGACATTATCTGTTTTTTGGTTTCTCTATTCCTATGTCTTCATCAGAAAAAAATAAATAAAATGCTGTTCATCTCAGATGCCCACACTTGTGCACCCAGCAGTTTATGACTGAGCCATCATCCCAGCACTGTACCTGTGACCTCTGGCAGGCTTGTGTTTGCTTTTCAAACCTGTGACCTGACTGAGCTTTTCATGAAATGGTTTTTTTTTCCAGTTTAAGTCTTCAGGACCTAGTGTCTTTTTCATCTGATTAAGACCATTGAAGATTATAATATTTTCTCTGTTTTGTCAGACATGTGTAATGTTTAATTTCATGTTTATAGGACCACAATAGGGCTGCAGGGTATCCAGACATTTGGTCAAACATTAGCCTGAGTATGTTTGTGAGTGTGTCTAGATGACACGAGTCCTTGAACTGATAGACCAAGTGAAGCAGGAGCCCTCTCTAGTGTGGGCAGGTCTCATACAATCTGCAAAATGAATAGAAAAAGGCTGAGCACAAGAAAGCTGTGCCCTCTGC
This sequence comes from Zapus hudsonius, assembly GCA_004024765.1. NCBI lineage: Eukaryota > Metazoa > Chordata > Mammalia > Rodentia > Dipodidae > Zapus > Zapus hudsonius. The sequence continues at coordinate 18,309 of PVHP010010373.1, forward strand.
CTGCTTGAGTTGGAACGCTGGTTTCTCTTGCCCATGGACTTTATCATACACCATTGTATCTCCTGCTTTTCAGGCCTTCAGACTCAGACCAAAATACCCCACTCTGTCGCTCGGATGTCAAACCTGCTTATTGCAGACTGGAGCCTCTGTGTTCCATTAATGCGTGATCCAATCCTATCAAGAAATCCTTATAAACATATAAACAATATGTAATGTTACAAATGTATGAACATTCATGAGATTCATTTACTAATCTCATATATATCACACTCATACATAGGCTATATACAGGGTGGGTGTGGTTGTGTGTGCACGTGTGTGCATGTTACACTTCTGTGTCGAATCCTAATGAGAATAGATTTTGGTGTCCAGGGTGCTTCCAGAAGAAGAGAATTTGAAGATGAGTTTTCTGAGTTGGTCCTGAAGTTTCTGGAATTGGCTCTCGAATCTGGTTACATTCAAAGACACTAGTGACTCTATCTCCAGGAACAAAGAGAGTGCTGATAGTCTGTGGCATGATCTGACAACAGAGACATACAAAATATCACCCCTGAATGGTTCTAATCAGCCACTTAAGAAGGTAGTGCAAGGCCGTGAGCATGATACTTTCAAACATTTTAAATATTGACTGGTTGCATCTAATGTCCCTGAACAAAGCAAGAATTCTGACTTCCAACCAGGCACTAAGAACTCCAAGACACAAAGTAGAGGCATCCAGGACAGGCATAGGAACAATCATAGCAGAAGCTGTGGAGTCATGCTGGGGATGGAGGGTTGACACCAGGAGATGCAACAGGACATGAAAATGATATGATGATGGCACGTGATGACGGGAACGTGATGATGGCTTCGGCAAGGATCTGTGGATTTTTGGTAGGGACCTGTGATGGCTAATAGTGATTCAACTTGATTGGACCCAGAATCACCGTGAGGCAGTGTGTGGATTAGGTTAGCCTCTGGTTGGGTTAAGGGATTATCTGGATTAGGTTAACTAAGGTGGGAAGATCCACCTGAACTCTAAGTGTCACCATTTCCTTGGCTGAGGTCCTGGACTGTATAAAGAGAAAATGCTGGCTGATTGCTAGCATTCACCACTCAGATCTGCTTCCTCACTGTGGACTGAATGTGACCAGCTGGGCTGCCATGCCTATGTGCCCATGATGGACTGGAATCCTAAGCAGTCACAAACCCTTCCTACCTTGCTCAGCCAGTATTTTCTCCAGCAACTAGAAGGTAACGGACACAGGGCCTGGAGTCAGAAAGCTCTCCTCCTTTTTATTGATTTCTGATTTATTGCTTTATTTTTGATTATCAGATGGGATAAACTACAGCAAACCCCCAAGTTCAAGAGAATGGCTTTTCTTTTTCCTGATGAGGACATAAGGATAAAGCAAAAAGGAGGATGAAGTGTAAAATCTGTGTGTCTAGGAAAGATTCAGAAATGATTCTCTTACCTCCAGGTTGGCCCTCTGTTCTACGGAAGTTATTTCTTGTCTTTTAGACAGAAGAATAAAGAAACCTTTTGGTTCAAATATTACTGTTATAGAGTGATATAAGCTCTGTGAAGAACATGTTCAGTGTAAAGAAACAGAAATTAACAATAAAAAAAATCATCCACAGTCTCAGCATCCAAAGACATCCACTATTGCTAACATTTCAGTGTGGTTCTTTATAGATAAAGAAAGTAATGTTTAGGAATGTCAAATGCTTTCAGTTAACAAAGCTATAACCCCAAGAAACAGCAGAGGAGCAGGGACAGCTCATCCTACTGCACAGGTTTCCCACACCGGTGTTCTTCCTTCCATTCTGTCGGCTGAGGCCACAAAATTGGGATACCTAGCCATTTTCCAGCATGCCCCAGTAGGATTTTCCACCCCTCCCCCAGGTTGGGATCCTGGGCATCCTTGTTATGACAGTCTTGGACTGGTCCCTCGCTGGGATTCTGCACACTGCACAATTGGGCTCTACAACAGTGACTAGATTCTGTTCCATTGAACATTTCTGCCTAAACACACTAGCCTGGAATGTGTCAAATTGGAGAGTGTGTGTGATATAACTTAGCTTCCAAGTACAGAGGCCAGGCATGGGGACAGACCCCAGATGGCAGGAGATGTGCTTATAAACAGCACGTGGGAAGTATATCACTGGGCCAGACCTTATCTCTTGCCACCCAGCTCTTAACCCTGAATCTTGAGCTAGATCAGCAATGGCTGGTGCCTTGTGGGTCACCACCATTCCTGTCCTCCCAGCCCATGTGTGCTCATGTATGACCCCAGACACTGGAGTCTGGGAGAAAAGCCAGATCTATAGTTCTGGCCTCCAGGAAGACACTATAGACTGGGAGGGAGAGAAATGGAGGGGAGCTGACAGATTCAGGAAGGAAATACTCTCTCCTAGCCAGACCTGGATCACATCCACAGCCCTTTTTCTAGTTCAATGTCAGTGTTCAATAAATCTTCATTTTATTGTTTCAGTAATGGGCTGAGAGAAGAGTGGCTTTTCTTCTCTGGCCTCAGATGGATGTAAGCTATCTCTTTGCCTCTATGGATTCTGTTTAGAAAAAGAACTGAAAAATTGATCACGTGACTGTGGATGAATCTGTTGTCTCTCTAGGTCTCAGTTTTCCATAAAGTGTTATATGGGTGAACTAGGTCCCTGTCAGCATTCATATCAAGGGTTCACTATCATATGAGAGATGAGTATTTTCCCAAGATTTAGACTTAAATCTTGGCTATCCCATGTGACTAGATGACAGACACCGCTTTCATACACATGATTTTGAAAATTCAGATAAGAGCTTCTACTTCTCTAGTAACATGGGACACTGCAAAGGGCTCTTGCCAGAGAGAACTTCGCACCACTGAAGTGAGGACCATTTCTCCCTGTGAGGAGAGGACCTGAGGTGTTCCATCATACTCTAAGACAGTGCATCCCACATGATTCCAACAATCTGTAATGTATCACATAGATTTCTGGCTACTTCAGACCCTCTGAAGACTTTCAGAGACCTCAGCTGAGTGGTGGCACCCTGGGGTGTCCTGGCTACACTCTAGGATCATGAGCCCCACCCTCTATTAGAAACAGACTGTGAGCCATATTTATACTTTTCCATTTTCTAAATACTGACATTTTCCCAAAAGTAAAAGGTAAAGGTAATATAACATCAATATACCCTATTCAACACAATAATCCAAACTATTATGATTTCAACATACTTTAATATCAAAAATATAATTGAAGGCTGGGGAGATTGATCAGCAATTAAGGGCACTTGCTTACAAAGCCTGCTGGTCAGGTTCTATTCTCCAGTACCCACGCATGCATCTGAAGTCCAATTGTAGAGAGTGGCAAGATGCCCTGGCATGCCCATATTCCTCTCTCTCTCTCCCCCCCCCTCTCTCTGCCTCACAAATAAATACAATAAAATATTTGTATCTGAACCCATTTTAAATTTATGTGTGAACACATGAAATTAGTGAATTAGTTGAGGATGCATTGAACAGACAGTGGCATAGAGTGTGTTTCCCTTCCTTCCAGGAAGCTTCATTAGTTTTGGCCACCAGTTCCCACCTCTGGAAATTCTCCCTTGAATATCCTAGCTGCTTCTACCACCTACCCTATGCTCATACATCCCTCACACCTAAATGCTGCATCCTCTTCCTCTATGGAACCCCCCCACCCATTCACTGGGTCTCTGCCACCCACCTACAGTAACTTGCACTCTCAAACATGTATCATTGAAGTCATCCCTAAGAAAACCCCTACTGCTTTTTCCTTCATTGGGATTTTCTTTTCCATGTAAACTTCATCAAACTAGCATCTGTTTAGAGCTTTCATCCCTTAAAGGATCCTTCATACCTCAAATCTTCACTAACAACTATTATGAGCCTGACCAGGGGTAGAAACCACACATAAGCATCACATGTGAACTCAGCCTGTCTTCTCCAGAGACTGCATTTTAGCCAGATGTCTTATATAGGAGAGTATGGGTTCTAATAACTCACTTTTGTAGCCCTTGAGGGATTAAGGAACATTTCAGTATGTCCACTTGGATAATTACCTTCCTAGCAAAAGTAACTCCTTTCCTCAGACAGCCTTCTTTGACCTCCCTGCACCCATAACTTTCCTCCCCAATATGCTCTTTCTTGAATACTGGCTTCTCACACAAGGATTTTTTCATTTTTAAAAAATTTCTGCTTACTCATTGTGGTAGTTTGAATGAATGTCCCTCAATAAATTGAGGAGTTTTATTGCTTGTCTCCAGCCTCGTGGCTGGAGGAGGTGCCACTGTGGGCGGATCCTAGACTCTAGCCCTAAGGTGTTATAGGGGTAGATCTGGAATTCCAGCCTAAAATATGCAGAGCAAATGAGCTCTGCCTGGAATCTCTGCTGTTTTACTTGCTTGCATGAGGTGTTGGTGGTAGTTTTTCCTCTCTGCTTGGAACAGTGAAAGGGAGCCAGCCTCTTTAGCCATCATGGAACTTCCCTCGGATTTGTAATTTCAATAAATCCCTTTGTTGAATAAGCTGTGTCTGGGTTGGCGATTCATCCCAGCAGCATGGAGCTAACTAGGACAATCATTTTCTCTGAGTCTTCCAGTATAAGTCTGATATGTTTCCATCTTTGAGCACTGTCCCATGTCCACTGGAAGTCCCAGTACATTTGTGATGAATGAATGAAGTAGTGTATTAATATACGCATGCCATGCTCTGTGAAAGATTTTTCCTTTATCAGCACTCTATGACAGAAATTAAGTGGGAATAATATCTTTAATTCTAATTTTTTTAAGTAAGTACATTTTAAGAGCAAAAGAAACAGGTGAAATTCATGCAACAATATAGTAATGTATGCTGAAATATAGTGATATTTTATTGAACCTAATATATTCAAAAAACATAATAATTTCAAAATGAGTCTAAAAATATAATAGAGATTTTAACCTTAATTTGTTCATTCTATGCTTATGAAATCCAGAGCATCTTTAATAATTATACCATATTTCAGTTTGGATGGTAAATTTTTATTGGAACTACCTAATCTATATTTAGGCCTCATAAATTGGCAGTTGAAAAAGTAGATTCATATACCCAAGTTGTTCCAAATACACTTTTAAAAGTTTTCCAATAACTGAATCAAGTAATGGTTTTTTAATTTAAGTTAACCCAAATGAAATAAAGTTAAAAAAATACCAACCTCAGGGCTTCAGTCTCACAAGTCATATTCCTGGGAATCCTTAGATGGAGGCTAGGACAGCACAGAGACATGATGCCATCCACCGGAAGTCACTGTGCAGAACTGTCCTCTGATCCCCTTCATTCCCAGGGTCTGTGGTAGTTACTTTCCCATCACTAATCCCTATGACTAAAACAAAATACCTGACAGAATTGGCTTATCATTTCAGAGATATTGTCCATCATGGAAGGGATGCTGTGAGGAGGAAGCAAAGATGGTCCAGGTGGCCAGGAAGTAGAGAGAAAGAGAAGCCAAGGATCCACCCTTTGTGATCTACTTCCTCGGTTGGGTCCACCTAGAGAGTCTTCTACAGTAGCGCCACCATCTGGGGACCAAGTACGTAACACACATGAGTCTAGGGAGAACAATTCCTACTCAAACTGGAACAAGGTCAAAGCCAAAGTCTTGGTGATGGATGGTCCAGACACCTTTCACATCTGCCCCTGCCTGCCCTGCTGCCCTCATTGCCTGCCTCTGTTCCTCACTGACTTCATGCAGCCACCCCAGCCTCCTCATGTTTCCCCAGCTCCTCATGCCCCTCCCACTACAGGACCTTTGCTCTCATCCCCATGCTCATGGCTTCCTCCCATTCCCTATTCCAATGACACCTTCTCAACATATTCTCTGCCAACTGCCCCTCAACTGTGATGCCTCACAGCCTGTCCTGACTTCAAAGCCTCCTTTTCTGACCACCTTGCTCCCCAGCAGTTAGTTTTCCCTAACACCCTCTATATTTGCTTTCTGAGATGTTCATGACTTCAGCTCCTCCTTACATACGGCGTAAACCCAATGATGATAAGATGTTCAATTCTTTGTACTCCACTGGAGTGCCAGCACTCAGCACCTCATTTGTTGAATATATGAATGACTGTGTGGGTACACACAGACATCTATGGTGCTATTGTCACCTCTAGATGTAAAATGAACCTAAAGAAAAACAAATTGGTCATAGTCAAAGGGACTAGATTTATGTAGTTTCCATCATGTGTGCTGCCTTCAAAATTCTGCTCAACTTAAATTACTCGCCCACCATGACTCAGGGAACTGAGCAGAAGAGGGGGTAGAAAGAGTGTAGAGCCATGGTAGGGGAGAATATCCAGAGACATCCTCCTCAGCAACAACACACAAAGGAGGGGACCTGGCTACCTCCTGTGCTATTCATAGCCCCCTTTCCCATGGACTGATCCAGTAAGCCCACTGAGGAGGGCTCCCAGTGGGTTGGGGACAGGGAGGAGGGAAATGGGGTACCATCATAAGATTTGCTCATACATTGTATCTAATTACAGATAATAAAGGTATCAGAAAAATTCTGTTCATAATAAACTTTCAGGGAGGGAATTAAAACCCTGTAGAGAATTCAGTCATGTACATACCTCAAACACTTGAGTCATCCATTCAGTTCATGATTGTGAGGTATCCACAATGTGTAGCCAAATTCATTGTGGGTTTTGAATATTCCCAATGTTCACTTAGATCCAGCAGAAGCTAAATCCTGGGGCAGTTCTGCTTTGAGTATCATGAAGATGGTCTCAGGATTGCCCCTCATGATTGGACTGCTTATGACCAATGTAAGAGTGAGTAGCTCCATCTACTCCCAAACCATGTCTACTCCAAACCCCACACTTGTACTCATACATTTATACTTGTTAATATGTATGTGAATGGCAAAATACTTTTGCTCTATGAGCCACAATCAAGACAGTTTAAAAGGAAATCATAGCTACTAATGTTTGCCTGCTAACTCTCAAAACATATCAGATGGAATCTCCAAAACACACCTTTAATCCCAGCACTCAGGAGGCAGAGGTAGGAGGATTGCCATGAGTTTGAGGCCACCCTGAGACTACATAGTGAATTCCAGTTCAGCCTGGGCTAGAGTAAGACCCTAAACAAAAACAATACCAGCAAAAAGTGTTATCATTTTTCCCATTTGACAGATGGGAAACCAAGACCCAGGTTATGTTATTACTATGAAACAGGCAAAATTTAAATTCAATCCCACTGTCTGCACCAAGGATAGCACAGTTCAGAACGCCTGCTAGCTAGCTCTTAGAAAGCTCTAGTCAGAATATCTCCTAGAAACAAGAAGATAGAGTTAGTCCAGCAAGCCAAGTTAAAAAAAACCATTAATATCCCAAATTAATTCACAAATTCATTTGCAAATATGTAGAATCTTGTAGCTGTTACATTGCCTCAAATCTGCTTAATGGAATGACAATTCAGCAAAGCAAGAGCAGAGCTCACAGAGCCTCTCATTAACGTTTTCCTCAGTATAAATCCACCTGTGAGTCAAGTTAATGATAACAAACCATTGCTAAGAAAGCCCTTCCTGAATCTGCACTTTTTGGTCTTGACCTTGGGGTCCATAAAGTGTGGCATAAATGCATTGCCTTAGCTTCCTTTTGCATGAGGTGTGACTACCTGAGAGAGACTAATTCAGCCTGGCCACTGTGTTGACAATCATTTGTTTTTAAGTGACACACATATTTCATATTCTCAATGCACAATCGACCTGCTTAAGTGTTGTCATTAATATTCACATTGTGGCTGTGACAGAGACGCATAGTGAGAGAGCTATCTGCATTTCAAGTTTTTCAAGGAAAAAAGAACTGGATGCTGCTTAGGAAAGACTACCAGTACCACATAACAAAAAGCCTTTCCCATAAGCTGATGGGGGAGAGGAAATTTATTGGAATAATAGACTCATAATTCAAAGGCAACAGTGTAGCTGGGCCTCAGCTGAGCTGAGCTGAGGAGCAGAAGAGAAGTTAAGAAACAGGGCGCTCCATAGGGCCATCTTTGTCTACTTGTAGCTAATGCCTGGGCCTTCCCTCTCCTCTCTCTGCATCTGCTCACAACAGGAAGACCACCAGCACTCTGGAGTTTACTTACTTCCTTTGAGATAATCTTCTAGCAACTGCAAAGTCCAAATTCTCAAGGCAGCCCAGTTTCATTCATGGGGACTGGCATGGCTCCAGGATTCAGCTTTGCTGAGACTCCACGCAGAGAAAGGTCAGTGTGAGAGACGTGTTTACCACAGATGGATGGACACCTGAGAAAGGTGTCTGGGATCAGCGTGTCTGCACCCAGGCAACTCTTCAACAATCATTTCATAAAATTTAATCTGTTTCTTACTATAGGTTGTATAACCTGGTATGGTTTGGAAAGGAATTATCATGTGTTTGGGGTTTCGTCTCAGCTGGTGGCACTTTCTTTTAAATATTTTCATTTATGTATTGGCAGGCAAAGAGATACAGAGAAGAGGCATAAACAGAGAATGAGCACACCAGGGCCTCCAGCCGCTGCAAAGGAACTCCAGATGCATGCACCACTTTGTGCATCTGGTTTTACCTGGGTACTGGGGAATTGAACCCCGGTTGTTGGGCTTTCCAGGCAAGCGCCTTCACCGATAAGTCATCTCTCCAGCCCACTTTCTTAAAGGTTCTTGAAACCTTCAGAGGTGGGCCCCAGCTGAAGGGAAGACTTGGAATCAGGTCTTGAGAGGGACCTTACCCATTGCCCCTCTCTGCTCCTCTCTGCTTTCTGCCCGCTGTTGGATGAAAAGTTCATCTCCTCTACACCACCCCTGCCATGATGCTCTAGTCCTGCTCATGTGGCCCAGCAACCAGAGACAGAACCCACAGAACCTTGAAGGAAAACAAATGCTTCTTCCTTAAGATGTCTATGTCAATTATTTTGGTCACAGCAACAAAATCTAACTAATATATACACAACCCTATTCCAAAAATCTGAAATCCACAATGCTCCCAAATCTTGACCATTTTTGCACATGCATGTGTTTGGTGTGTGTGCATGCATGCTTACATGTTTGTACTGTGTGAGCACATGTATGTGCATGCATGTGGAGGCCTAAGGTTGACATAAAGTGTCTTCCTCAATGATGCTCCACCTTATTTTTTTTGAGACAGGGTCTTCCATTGAATCTAAAACTTACTGACTTGCTCAACCAGTTGGCCAACAAGCCTCAGCAATCCTCCTGTCTCTGCATCCCCAGTGCTGGGATTGCAGGCACATGCCATCCAAACTAGCATTTTTACATGGGCACTGGGAAGCCCAACTCAGGCTCTCATGCTCCCATGCAGTAAGCTTTCAATCGTGCACCAAGTTATTAAAAATACATGTAAAATTACCTTCAAATTGTGTGCTTTGGTCTATTTAAACCACAAATGAATTTCAAGGTTAAGCATGGCTCCTGCCACCAAAATCTATCATTATTTATATACAAATATTTCCAAAGATGAAAATTCCAAATTCAAGATATTTCTGGTAGAGATGCTCACTCAACCTGCATGCACTCATTCATTAAGCAGTGACTAAGTGGTTACTAAGTACCAAGGACCAGCCTCGACCAAGAGAACATGCAAAGTAGAAGGAAAGTCAGTTGTTAGTTGTGCTAGTCAGTCAGTTGGGCATGATGGCTCTTGGGGCAATCCCAGCACTGAGGGGGACAGGAGGAGCATGAGTTCAAAGCTACAAAGCAGGGCCTGTATCAAAAATGTTTATTGGAGCTGGAGAGATGGCCAGTGGTTAAGGCACTTGTCTGCAAAACTGAATGACACGGGTTTGATTCCCCAGTACCCATGTAAAGCCAGATGCACAAAGAGGCACATGCATCTGGAGTTCATTTGCAGGCGCTGGAAGCCCTGCTGGGCCCATTCTCTCTGTATCTCTTTTACTTGCAAATAAATAGGTAAATATATTTCAAAGAAAAAAATATTTATTGGGGCTGGACAGCTGAAGGCCTGGGCATGTACATTCTCTCTGTCTGTCTTGTCTCTATCTCTCTCTTTTCACAAACAATGTTTATTAAATATTTAAAAATGTTTAATAAAAGGCTGTGTGAAAGTTAATGTAGTAGGAAAACCATGGGATGCTGAAGAATAGATGTATAATCCAACTCTAGTTGAGTGAGGGAGGATGGGCTTAGATTTCCCAAAAAAGGAAAAACTGGATTGAGATTTGAAGTGTAAAGAAGAATTAAATAGGTTACCAAAGTGCTTGCCCTGCAAGCCCGAGGACCTGAGTCTGATCATCAGTCCCCACACAAATGCTGGTCATGGTGGCTTACACCTATAATCCTAATACTGGAGGAAAGACGGGAGGATTCCTGGATCTAGCTGGCTACCCAGTCTATTCCCTAATCAGTGAGCTCCAGGCCAGCGAGAGACCCTGTCTCCAAAAGAGGTGGGCAGCATGCCTGAGTATGACACCCAGAGGTGTTCTCTGGCCTACATGCATGCACACACACAGCACATACACACATTCACACAGCAATAACAATATAGGCTATGAAAGAAACAGACTGGATGATTTTTAATACAAGAACTGCAGAGACATAGCACCAAGCTGTCAGAAAGCAAGAACTTGGACATAGAAATCTGAACTGGAGAGATAAGCAGGGATCAGAGCACCAAGAAATGTCTATGTCTAACTGAAGAACTCAGAAGTACTTCAACTAGTATAAACACCAACTCCATAGAACAAAGATGGCCTGGCCAAAGCTAAGGGTAAATGTTGATGTGATACCACCTTTTCGAGATTCACAATTTATACCGGTTGACTAGAGGTTTGGAGAAGCCCTAGAACTAGCACATAAAAATACCCACTTAAGTTTGTTCAACCAAGGGTTTCCCAGATACAGTCGACCATGACTCTCATTCCTAACCCAGCCCTGTGGAACTCTCATGCACTCATTAATCCAGTTGGAGAAAGTCCACTGCAAGGCAATGGGGACCCTAGTGGTGAGTTTCACAAAGCAGAGTGAAATGACTCAATTTGTACTCTAGCAATGGCTTCCTGCCTGCCCTAAAGAATGGAACAGAGACACGTAAGCTGAGAAACTAGGAGACTTGTTAGGGACTGTGGTGATTATCTGAGGGAGATGACGAGAGGCTGAGCTAAGGCCACGGCAGTATGGATGGCTAAGATCCTAATACAAATGGCTGCCCTGTGACAGGCTCCATTTAGGAAGATAAAAAATGAGCATGGGACTGAACTCTATTGTGGGAACCAAGAATGGAAATGCAGGCAGGGGGCAGGGCAATTAGCAAGCAGTGACTGTAACTCTTCAGCCTACAAAGGACCCAGCCTTTCAGGAAGCCACAATGTCCCCTCAGCCATGGAGCTGCTGGCCTGCCCTCAGGGAAGGCCTCCAAGGGTCCTGTTTGCAGATCAGTCCAGTTCCACAAAGATGTTGTCTTGTTAAAACAGACAAAGCCTCAGTGGACAACGGGAAGAAACCCCCCAATGTGGAAATGCAGAATGCACCCCTTCTTTCTCGTGAGCATTTTGAGCAAGCACCCCCTATGTGCTTAGATTTCTCATCTTCCAGTATGTAAGACATCTCACAACTCAGCGTCTTAAAACATACTTATTTCTCATAACTCTGAGGGCTGGCTGAGCTTGCTAGGTGGTTCCTGTATTCTTGGGGTGTCAGTCCACTTTCTATCACTATAACAAAATACCTCTGCTAATCAACTTACGAAATGAAAAGATGTATTTTACCCACCGTTTTAGAGGTTGAAGTTCGTGATCAGATGATTCAGCTTCTATGGGCTCCTGACAAGGCAGGAGCACATGGTGGAGCAAAAATCCCTTGCATCCTGGACAGGGAGCAGAAAGAGAACAAGGAGGCTGGAGTCTTACAGTTCCATTTTAAGGCCAAAGGATCTCCCAGGAGACCTGGCATCTTACCGGTTCCACCACTGCCCAATCATGTCACCCTGGAGACTAAGCATTCAAGAGATAAGTCTTTAGGGGACATTCAAAACCCAAGCTACAGTATGGTGTCAAGGGTCACTGTGGTGGTTAATCTTAGTTGTCAATTTGACAGAATTTAGAATCACCATGGAAACAGTCTCAGGGCACTTCTGTGAGTTTCTGGGCTTAGCTGAGGTGGGAGGTCCTATCCTAACTGATGGCAGGATTCCATGTGCTGGGGTTGTGGACAGAATAAGAAGAAAGTGAGCTGGGCACAGCATCATTCATGGCTCTCTGCTTCCTGCCCGCAGCTTGAATGGGACCAGTTACTGAGGAGTCCTACTATCATGCCCTCTCCGCCATGATGAACTCTTTCCCTTGAACTGTAAGCCAAAATAAACCCTTCCTTCTTTAAGTTGTGGTTATCACAGCAACAGGAACAAATTCAGTCACTTACACCATTGCAGTTATATGAGGTTTCAAAGAGGCTGGATCATTCACAAATCTCTCCAAGTTACTGACGGTTCATATGGTTGGGAATGACTTCATCCGGCTTGTTGAAATGCTTTTGTTATTCCATGTCCTCAGTTGGGGTTTCTTCCTAACATGATGGAAGTTAGGAAGTCAAACTCTAACAGGTAATTGTCAAGTTCTGCTGTGTCACTATTGCCAATGGTTCCTTGGTCACAGCCAAGTCTAGTGTCCATAAGGAGAGAGCTAACCCAGCCAACAAACACTGGGAAAAGACATACTGAGGTCAGCAACATTATGAACCACCACACTTTAATTATAAAAAAGTTTATAGAATACTCAATAAATCCTATGATATATTTCTCTATCCACCTTGTGGTAAAATGAAATCAGGGTTAAATGAAGACGAGTCTTCCTGAGAAGCCAACTCTAAATGTGTACATATAGAAAAATAATGTGTAGCTCTCTTTAAAAACAAAGATTGCAGAGGCGAGGGGGGCTCATTTAAAGGCTCACTGTATCTTACTGTATGTTATCCTAGATGTGTGATTTGGTTTCCTCATCTGAGAAAGAGGTAATAAATAAATAAAAATGGAAGAAATGAGAAAAAAAGAGGTAATAAAATCTGCTTTGCAGAACTATTAAAAGAATTTAAAATACAGAGAGAGTTGTATGTATATAAAATAAATTTAATCCTACGAACAAAACAAGACAAAAATATTCATAACTTTTGTTCCTTTTTCCTGTTATGTTTGTATATATATGTATATATATAAAGTTTATGTAATTTTAATCAAAATGAACATAGAATTGTGTTGTTAGCTTTATACTTAGTGTTAAATCACCCACTGTGCCTGCCCAGCTTTGGTCTTTTTAATTGCTGAGCCATTCCATTGCATGGACACACTATCATTAATACAACCCTGCTTCCATTGGTGTCCGTTGGAGTTGTTTCTTGTTATCACTTCTGGAACTTACACTGATGCCTACGTTGGCATAGTTCCTCTCTTGAAATCATACTTTCGTAGTTGGTGTTAAAAATATGTGACAATATTTATGACTCTTGGTGTGCATTTCTAAACAGTCTCCCAAAATATGTGTACCTATTCCATCACATTGTCACCCACACTGGATTTCTATAATTTCCTTTGTTTTGTTTGTTTTGATTTTTCTTGATAGGAATGAAATCCATGCTCTGCCTTTGGTTCTGTGTCTCAAATTGTCTGTATTATATTTTGCAGCTAACAATTTATCGAAAGCTCTTTCAATGTGTGCACTGTATTAAATATTTTTCAGAGGTGTTCAGAGTGGCAAAATATTGTTATTCTTATTTCTATTTTTAATAACAAAGAAGTTGATACTCAGAGACCTTGAATGGGGAAGGAATCTGGTCGAGTCTGGAATAGCTTTATGAAAAAATTCAGATTTGTTTCTGACAGGGAAGCATATATTTTTCTACTCTACAGTTCTTACTCTGAGAAATTAAAAACTTATTTATTCAGAAAAATAATGTAGAAGAGCAACATGTGTAAGGCACTGATTTAGGTGCTGAGCAATCAAAAAGAGTAAGATATTCCTTTGGACAGAGTAGGATAATCTACATGCACAACACACATTTGTTCACATTCATTGCAGTGATATTGTAATCCCCAGTGATGTCTCCAAGACCTATAAAGGAATCCAAAACACTAATTGAATTGCTACTATGGCAAGATGCTCTCCTCCATGGTGATGTACAGGGTAGATTGCATGCCCTCCCCCCCAAGAAGGTGGAAGGAAGAAACGGATGTGCTATGCACCTAGCACAGAACCAGTTCAGGAATTTTCCTAAAGCCCACCCTCCATGGCCAACACTAATCCCAGGTAATTCCCTGCAAGAAGAAAGAGAAGACCCAGGAGTTCACACTGTACTGCATGGAATACCATCGATTCGTGGAATCAAAGATCTTTGAACTGTTCCCAAAGCAACAAGAGGACCCAGCTTTGCAGAGCTGAGGGGTAAGAGCACATGCCAAGCTAGGGAAAGGTACAGAAACAGCCCAGGCATTCGCTTCACAAGAAGGTTCTGGAATTTCCCTTGCAGAAATGCCTCTCCAGTAACACATATACCATGAGTTTTCCTTAGCCCAGCTCTCACGATGATTCCAAACTAAAAGGTGGTGTAGGGGCCTCTAAGGAGCTTCACTGATGTAGCACTAACTGTGGAAGATGAACTAGGATTCAATTAAATGCTAATTGGGTGGGCCTGATGCCCAGTCAGCTTTCTCAAACTTGCCAGATGGTAAACCCCCCACCCTAGGCATTTACTAGGGAGGAGGTCAGATTCCCGGGATCCCCCTATGATCCACATCTTCATTTCTCCCTTATATCAGTGGTTCTCAGACATAACCCATGACTGTGGCAAACCATACACAGATTCTTAGTCCCCACCCTGTAATATTTGCTTCCTGAGCTATGTAATATTACTGTCAATGCTTCTGAATGTCAGGGTTTTCCTACTTCTGCTCCTAAGATCAAGGGGGCACCTGTGAAAGCATGCGCACGCGGGGAGAGTGGAGCGGGCCCAACTGCAGGATCTCATTGCCCTTTCCTGTAGACACTGATGGGCCTCTCTGAGCCACAGTCCCCCAATCTATACAGTGGTTTTCAGGAACATAGGCTAAAAGGGGGGACGCTTTAGCATTAATATGCGCCAGGAGCTCAGGCAGGTCTGGAAGGCATGGCTAGATAGGAAGAGGATTCCTAGAAAAATGGACTCGAG
Source organism: Zapus hudsonius (assembly GCA_004024765.1). NCBI lineage: Eukaryota > Metazoa > Chordata > Mammalia > Rodentia > Dipodidae > Zapus > Zapus hudsonius. The sequence continues at coordinate 33,493 of PVHP010010373.1, forward strand.
GTGGCCTTGGATGTATGTCATATTTTCATAAGGCAATGGAGGGGACAGACCATTCCAGGAGCTTGAGATGAAGCAAAGACCCAGGTTTAGAAATGAGCAAAAGATATTCTAAGCCAAGATAATCAAGAGGAAAGGTCTCAAGTAGCAGGCAGCAGCAGGTCCAGGGAAACTGAGGATGATGGTGATGAGGACACTGAGGATGACAAATGTGATGACAGTGATGATGGATGATGGGGGTGATGACGATGAAGAAGGCAATCCTCAAAGATCCAAAACACTACAAACAGCAAAAAAGACATGAGAAGAACAACCTGTTATATTGAGTCTTGACAAGACCTATGGAGATTGGCTATGAATACCACAGGTAAAAGTTCCCTCTGTGTAAGCAGCACCTCCATGAGCAGGCTGCCAAGCCCAGAAGAAAGTCATTTGCCCAGTGATGCAGGAGCAACCTTTCCTTAGTGGTTTTGGGTCAGACTGGTCATGCTGGTTCACCATTCTTTAGCTGTGATTGAGTCTGCAAGTCCAAACATTGGCCTAAGTGTTCTGGGAAGCTCTGCAAGTCTGTGCCCCCAAAGTTGCTCCTCTTTCAGCCTCCTTTGAATGCAGCCATATGAGCAGACTCCCCAGGGCTTTCATATAAGATGTGAGGCTGTCTCTTCGGAGCACCTTTCTACTAACCAACCTAAATTCCTCTCTTAGCATTTTCTTAATCAGTCTGAAGCCTTCGGATGGATACAGGAATATAGATAGTGGCTATTTTGTCCCTTTCTTGAGGGAGGTACAGAGAACTCATATGAAGGAGATGGCCACAAAACATGGAGAGATGGCTCAGCAGTTAAAGGCGCTTGCCTGCAAAGCTTAATGACCCAGGTTTCATTCCCCAATACCCATGTAAAGCCAAATTCAAAAAGTGGTGCATTTGCAATGGCTGGAGGCCCTGTCATGCCTCTTCCCTCTGTCTCTCTTCTCTCTATCTCTCTCTGCTTGTAAATAAATAAATATATACATAAATAAATACATACATAAATAACATGGAGAGAAGTTGATTCACAAAAAAAGTTCTTGCTGGAATGCAAATCTTTAGTTCTGACTATCCCAAAGCTAGCTTTAGCATCTGAACACATAATTTGCAATTTTATGATCTAGTAGACTCTGTGTTTCGTGAAGGCGTAAGGCTTTCCACCCATTTTGCAAGTACTATGAAACCAGAGTAAAATAATTTTAGTTCTATATTCTCTCTTACTTCCAATCAAAGTGACCTAATATCGGGTGCTACCAGTAATTTTTCCAAAACTTCTTTTTAGAGAATTTCCTGTCAGTCTGAGGGCTTGACATAGTCTTGACATCCTATCTTTGTACCTGAGGAGGCCAGAAGTCATTATGCATGATAATATGGCCAGAAAACTCTGCCTTCTGCCATCTTGCTTGAGATCAAATGCAGAAAACAGCATCCCCTCCATACCATCCCACCATGTACACCATCCCTCCATGTACACTGTCACCCTCAACACCGTCCCTCCAGGTACACCATCCCACTAGGTACACCATCCCTTCATGTTCACCACTCCACTCCACACCATTTAATCTGAACATCCTCTCTACTATTCCTGGGAATAAGAATGGGAATCATGTATTCATATTATCACTGTCTAAGCTATTGTTCAATGCACATTGATTCTGGTGCCTGAGTGTGTGTGTGTGTGTGTGTGTGTGTGTGTGTGTGTGTCACCTTGTGAGTGCTCACACCCATGCACACATGTGCATAAGTGTGTTTCAATAGATTTTTACAACTGAAATGAAAATAAAATTGATTTCTCACTGTACCCAATCCCAAGAACTCAGGGATGTTGGCAGACTCTTAAGGAGGAGAAGTGTTTTTGTCTCTGGAGGATGCTTGGCTGCTCTTTGTTACTTCTCCTGCAACCTAGAAATGGAGATAGTGTCCTAGTAGGTATCTAGGAGGCAGAGCCTGCCTTGCTCCTCCAGACACTGGAGGGAGTGGGCCATGGCTCCTGGAGCATGGTACCTGACCAGCCAGCAGAGCCCCTAGCAGCTGGGTAAGGAAAGAAGAGGCAGACTTAGCTAGGAAAGAAGAGACCTTGTTCTTCTTCCCAGAGCAGAATTCCAGCTGAGCTGAGACCTTTAAACTTGGTTCCAACACAATCCAGGTCTGAAGAGATGCCCTATCTCTTCTCTCTCTACATCCCAGTGCTCTCCAAGGGATTTCTTGATAGCACTGAAAAGTCTTAAGGAACTCCATTTTACCTTGAACAACTCAGATAAGAGGAAAAGAGATTTCTTTGAGAGTTTGCAATCAGGCCCCCAAATGTGCTAAGAGCACAATGCCAAGGTCTATTTCTGCAGCACATATTATTAAAAGCTCTATTGAGGTGTTAGGGAAAGTTGGACCCAATGATGTTGCAAATTAGGCACGTATTTCATGTTTTGAAAAGGGCATGTGAACTTTCCCAGCCTGCAGTGCCCTGGAGAGCCCTGAATGGGAAATATACACCTCCTCCCAGCAAGGAGACTGCAGGGGTTCCCAAGGACAGAAGTCTGGTTCTCCCTGAAGGGGAAGGCCATTTTCTAGAGCACATTTCCTATTAACACCAGAACTGAGTTTTGATGATATGCTCCTCCAGAACTGAGAATCCCACAGCACGGAGAGACTACCTCAAAGGAGGTGACTAATTACACAAGCCACACAAAGCATGGCTTCACAAGTCTGGGCCCTGGATTGAGAATGAAGTGTCCCAGGTGAGACCTCTGGAAAAACCCATTACCTGGTGATGGAAGCTGAGACAAGGGGGAGGGTTTGACATAGAGGAGACAGAGTGACTTAAAGGAGAAGTGGAACCGAGAGCAGGAAAAAGAAGGGGGACAAAGAGGCAAGAGAGAAATATTCACTTCTGGCCCTGTTTTTTCCTGAGCTCAAATCTCCATGGAGAACTTAGTTCCTGATAAAGATGAGGAGAAAGTAAAGAAGACAAAATTTCTTTTTTTCCCCAAGATTCATCCACTTATTTAATCTTAACAACTACTGAGCCAGTACCTGGCCTTGTGTTGACCTTCAGGATGGAGGTGTCATGAGACTGGAAAGTCGAAGAGGAGGGCTAAGATGTGTGATGTCATTTACCAATTCTCATGGTGTAAATATCCCCTGAATGACTGATGTCTGTGTGAATCATTACATTGGATCTTTACCGTATGAATATGATAGGTTAAAAAAAAAAACCTCAGGAGCACTGAGCACAACTAAGTGGAGTAAAATAATTAGATGATATTTGAGTATATTACCTTTGTCTCTCATATCACTTACTTAATTATACGTTTGTAAAATGCAATTTTTAGTAATGACTATGTTTAACAATCAGCTAGCAAAAATTTATGAAAAAAAATTGACAATCAGCTTTTGGGAGCCTGAGTGAGCTAATTCCAGGAACATTACAGATTCCAACCCACCCCAGGGATCACTGCAAGTGATTGCCTTGTATCCCAGGGCCTTCTATATACTCCTGCATGTGAGTGTTCTTCAGCTAAGGCAGAATGAATGGCCCACATCACAGGCATATGAAGAGACAGAGAGGTAAAGCGTAAGAGACTCACCAATCTAGCGGTAGGTGGGATGTAGTCATGAGTACACACACAGGACTAGAGAGATGGCTCAGGGGTTCAGGTTCTTGCCTGTAAAGCCTAACAACCAGAGTTCAGTTCCCCAGTACCCACATAAAGCCTGATGCAAAAAGTGGCCTGGAGTTTATTTGCAGCAACTGGAGGCCCTGCTACACCCATTCTCTATCTGTTTCTCTTCTCTCTCTATCTCACTCTCTGTTTACAAATAAATAAAATGTTTTAAAAGGAAAAAAAGGACTCACACAATTGGACAGTTTTGATCAGCATCCCTCAGTTTGCAGAGGCTCAAGGGAATGGTGCCCAGGTGGTCACTATGGTGACCTTCTCATTAATGTACCTTGCACTGGCTTTCCTCTTTCCTTTGTGCACATGTTTCCTCCTCACCATGGCCCCTGCTATCATTCTCCAAATTTCCTCTTGTCTCAGAGTCTGCTTTGGAGAATATTCAAACTAAGGCATTTTTACTACTAGAGAAAAAGGCATCCAGTACAGTTAGGAAAAACACACACTCAAGCCTGTTTGAATATACAACTCCTATATTGAATGCAGAGGGACACAGAAGGACTGGATATAATTGGATCACATTCCTGCCCATTATCCACTTTCCTTCCCCCTTCCACCCTCATTCCACTGGGGACCCTCCTCTTTCTAGGTCGTCCTTCCTCTGTGGGGTTGGCTCATTTCTTTGGTTCTCCTCCATCCTCCCTGTCAATAGTGCAGGCCTTCTAGAGGTTCCATAACCCCCGTGGGGGGTCATGAATGGATCAGGTGGCTCATGCTGGGAGACAGTACCCCAGAGTACTTCTTCCCACTCGGAGGCACTCATGTTTTTTCCTCCCCTTCTTTTGCAATGTTTCCTGAGCTTTGGAGGGCATGACAGGTATCTCACAAGGAGGATGGTGAGGGAGCATTGTGTAAATTTTTAATAAAGTTTTTAAAATAAAAACAAATCAAAAACACATTTCAGTTTTTTCCTGGGCAATTATTTATGGGGCATGACAGTTACTTTGTGTCCCGTGAATGTTTCAGGTGTGAAGCTGGGCACTTTACATTGGGTACCGCTTCTTATATCAGCATCCCAACAAGGTGTGTGCAGGTGTAAGGATGCTCCCCAGACCACTCTAATAAGAATCATACCCTGTAGGTGGGATTCAAAGAACCTTAGCAATGTCTTAGTTCTCATTTCTCAATAAAGAAACCGAGGCATAAGTAGAGCAAGAGAAGCTCTGAGGGTCACCTGGACAGCCGGCAGCAACAATGGACCTAGAAGATGGTCTCTTGATGGGTGTAGATGGAGGTCCCTGAGCGTTTCCATGACTGCAAAGACCCAAGGCCATTCTCCTTGGCAGTATGCGAAGACACTGCTCATGAGCTCTCTGGAGAGTCCCAGTCCTCACCCCAGGGATTATGAAACTGTCTCAGCTCAAGGATTTTCTAAGTGACAATTCCCTGAGCAATGTTTGAAATTCTACAGTCGAAGCCACAAGTCATAATAAGACTGGATGCAATGAGAGCCCCAAGGCCATCAGAATTTATCTCAGAATCAGTGACTCATGCAGTGGCAACATTGTGTCCTCCAAAGAGTGGGACTCATGTCAAGGAAAGCCTGGCACCCTCTAAGTCTTGGGCCCACTGAATCTCAGGAAATATCAGCCCTAGGGCACCATACTTACACCTCAGTCTACGGACCAGAGGAAACTTCTAGCAAGAAAATTTGTGAAGGGAAAAGGAGGGATCACTCACATGGTCACAGCACCTGGGTGGAAATGTGACCAGTACTATGTCACCCAGAATTCCCATGACAGCTTCAGGAAAGGGTTCTCATTTTCAAATGACTGCATCCAGGCTCAGTGGTGTTCATATGCCGAATTTACTTCTTTCGAGGAGGTCTGAGATTTGAGAATCTGAATTTGAAGCATTCTTGCTTGTGTGAGGGAGACCTTCTAAACAGCAGCAGAACATCATCAGGCAGAGATGCATGTTCAAGAACAGAAATAGATACAGAGGAACTAGCAGACCAGGCGCAAGGTCAAGGGCAGACATGGTTTGAAGAGCCTTGGAGGCCAAACTGGTTGGTCTTCTGCAGACGCAGGAAGCAATAGGGAGTTGTATGCTTACATGTGACCAGTCCGCTTCTCCACCTACCATAGATGAAGAGACAATATCCAAAGCAGGCAGGAAGAATTCTTTACAGAGTCCAGTCTTGGAGGTCAAAGCCAGTGCAATAGGTTTAAACCAGAGACTCAAATGAATGTCTCCATTTGTGCCTGGAGGCTAGATCCAGACCATATACGAAAGATGAAACTAGAGAACGAAACGCTGGTGGGGCAGGGGCCTTGGTGTCATCTAAAACAGAGACAAGCTCACCTCTCTCAGCTAGCACAGGCAGCCCTTTCTGACACAGGACCTGTTCCAGTCGGCTATGCCACTAAGCAAACTGGGAGATGTTAGAGTCTCTATGTCGTTTCCCTGACTGGACTTTGAAAGATGGGCAGCATTAGAGCAGGGGTGATGGTAGTGGGAACAGAGGCATGCAGGGTTGGTATTCCCAGCGGGAACAAACAAGGCGATGGGAGAAACTCTGATGGTTTGCTGGATACCGAGACAAAGAGTTGAGCCTGGGAAATGAAGCCAGGCTAGGAATGTCAGTGTGGAAGGATGCTAGAGAGGAGAAAGGGGCTATGTGTGGATGGATGGTCCATGGCCTTGATAATCAGCATCCAAGGATTTCACAGCATGTTTAATGGGGAACAAATGGTGAGGTTGGGCAGGCTAATCAGATCTTTTGATGCATAGGACAGACAGGCTCATTCCTAGAATAGCCGAGGAGTGGTCATGGGGGGGGGTGGCAGGCTCGACAGAGAAGAACCAGACTGTGTGGAGTTCAATAGGGAGATACTCTGCAGTGATCCAGTTGAGGAATTGAGCATCCACAACACAAGTTGCTCCGGCTCTGGAGCCAACAAAAACACGAGATACCCTTTCCACTGGAGTCTGGATATCCCGGGCCTTATGCTAAAGTCTGACAGTTATCCTGCAAAATTCAGGCAGCGTGACATCATAGAACATCCTTTTCTGGATAAAGATTTCAGGTGAAGAGAGAATTTAAACTGATATTTTTTAAACCTACATTGCCTGTTGAAAAATGCTTGTCCAGCCAAAACTCAATTTCTGTCTTTTTAATTCAAGTGCAAATGGATTGAAGGCTCAGATAACAACATAAAATTGGTTAATCAACTTTCATCCCATATTTATATTGCAACAGGGAGATTTTACAGTTTTCTGCAGCTCAGCCCGGTGTTCTGTGAAAGCCAGCCAGCATTTTATGTCCCCTTAAAATTGCAAACCAGAGTCCCCTTTGCTGTCAGTGACCCAGCACCCCTCCTGCTAACCAGCTCTCTCGCCTGTCTGGACGGAGCCAGTCAGTTCCGTTTTCATTCTGTGCGCGTAAGGCCCTGCAGGAATGGGTTTTATGTTTTACTGGAGAAATGAAAATCGTTTTCTGCGCCCATCATCACATCACCACAGAGGCATGCCAGGGAAGCCATAGAATGGGTAAAATTACTAAAAATATTTTAAACTTAATTTTCTGTGTCAGGCAGGCCCACACCATGCTCATTGTAGGCCTGGTTAAATCTCTCTCTTGACTTCTTATTGTTCACAGGCTTTGGTCAATAGCCTGGCACATAAGGCCCTTTGGAATCTGGCACCCTAGTCGATTTTTCTAAAAGTGATTATTGGGAACCTGGGAGGTGCCTGTCACAGTATTGGAACTGGGAGCACAGCTGTGAGAGAGACATCCTTCCTCTTTTCATGGATTCTAATGATGGAGACCCCAAATAACACAGAGGTAGTGAGCAGATGAGATAATCCCAAGTAATAATCCCGTGGGCAAGGGGAGGTGCTATGCAGCGGAAACTCCATCTGCAAAGAGGAGGGAAGGTGGCTGATGGCTTTGATGTTAAAGAGGAGGCCAGACGCAAAGCAGCTGAAAGCCATTGGTAAGACTTGAGGGTTGTCAGTAGACACCAGCCCAGGGTTGCACACTTCACACAGGATTAGGGTTTCAAATAAGCCAGTGAAAGATGGGTGAGAGAAGAGAAAGGTAGAAGTAGAGCAAGCTAGTGAAGTGAGAGAGCCCTGGGAGTGAGGGGGTCATCATGGAGTGTGAATGAGCTGACAAGCATTCGGCATCTCCATCACCATCATGCTAACCATTCCTCCTGCCTTGAGTCTCCAGCTTCCTCTCAATCCAGCCACTTCTCCCTGGCAAATGCCTCTTCATCTAGTACCATCCGCATGCCATGACTGCCTCATCATGGGTAATCTTCATATACACAATTGCTACATATCTTCAAACAGTTCATTTCACGAAGCTTTCGGGGCTGGAGAGAATTAGCCCAGTGTTTAAGTGTGCTTCGAAGAGGGCCTGAGGGGGGCCAAAACCAACAAAGTTCAAATCTCCAGATGCCATGTCAACACACATCTGGAACCCAAGTCCAGCAAAGGGGAGCCAAGACCAGGGAACTGAGCAGGCTCATGAAAAACAGCAAACGCCAGCAGCAAAGAGAGACTCCAACTCACCTAAGACTGGGAAGAGCAGTGACGCTGAACACCCAACATTTGGCTCTCGAAGTCACAGGTGAGCACATGGGACCCTGCAAGGCCATGTACACAGGCACATGCCACACCACACACGCACACACACACCACACCACACCACACACCACACACACACACACACACACACACACACACACACACACACACACCACACCACACCACACACACACACCATACACATACACACACCACACACAGACACACACATATGCTTTAAATAAATATATGCCTCCTGTGTTAAACTATAATACAAATATAAAACTTAATTTCTGAGTTCCAATACCCTCACATTTAAGGAAGTGTCCCTATTCAGTGGTGAATGAGGAAAGCACAGCCAATGGAGAGAAGAAGCAAAGGCCTGGCTTTTGAGCCAGGAGTAGTCACACTGGAAATGACCCCCTCTTTGTGACTTCTCCCTACACAGTTGTAGGGAGGAGGAGTATAGTATTTAAATGACTAGAAAGGGAAAAAGTCACATCTTCCAACTCTGGTATCAAGTCCTGTTGGCTTAGAAGTCATCTATAGAAATTGTGACTAATGTTAATGTTATAATTAAAACCCAAATGAAAACTTACTCCATAGCGCATAAGCTTGGTGAGAACAAACAGGAACTTAGTGCCTATCAGAGCTGCCCTAATTATGAGTTACTTGTAATCAGCATTACTTTCTGGTTATATTTCACAACTAATTTGTTTTTCCCGCACAAATCAAATTTGGTACAAGAGACATGAAGTTTATTGTATTATTACATCTTTTTAAGGTTCTAGTTTTTAAAAAATACAATCCCACAAGTACAATTAATTTTTAAAAAATGAACTTCTCCCCATGTGGATTTAAGATTAATGATATTTGCTTATTATTGGATGATCTGCCTTCCATAAGTGGCATGAATAAAAGTTGGCTCCTAATCCTAATGTATTTATTTTCATAAGCTAGATAGCTATAAACAACATCAAATGTAATTCTCCAGACTGGTAACAGGTTATTAACTTCTTAAGCCATCCCCTAATGGGCTTTAAATCTCTAAAATACAATGAGCTCTACGACAAAGGAGATGTGGAATTCCCGCGTGTCTTGGAAAGCCAGCTCAGATTCAGGTTATGAGCACTTGGAGCAGGGCCTGGTATGTGGTTTTTTTTTTTTCCTATAGTTTCTCCAGATTTCCAGACTGAATCACTTCCTCCCCAATCCTTCGCACATTCCACCTATATTTTCCCACTCCTTTTCCAGGTAGATACAGATCTGAGTTCTGTTAAATCTGGGACCAGTCTGAGCATGGGCCAGGGTTTGTGCTCCATCCCCAGGTCCCATTATTTACATTCAAGTCCTACACACAGCTGGACCTTCCAGAACATCAAGGATACTTGGCCCACCATGACCCAACACCCTCTAGAGCAGCACTGTGCTAAAGGCAGAAAGGAACTCTCACCCTTAGCCCAGAAAAAATGAGAAGTGCAAAGCAAAGAGCCAGAGAGGAAAAAAGCAAGGGGACAAGTGGTTCAAGGGAACAAGACGGCTCTAGAAGCATCTTGCTGTGTTTGCTTGTTTGTTTGTTTGTTTGTTTGTTTGTTTGTTTGCATATGGAACTGATCTCACAGCAAAATGTCCATGCCCTACAGACATGTCTGCTTCTCCCTCCTTGTTCTGTTCATGCTTCTAGGTATGTCGCTCTGGGGAGAAATTCTGTCTCCATGACAAGGAGGGAAAAGGGCTCTTTCTTCTGGGGGTTCAGGGGAAGGGAAGGGTGAAGCCTCCTCCTTGCTTCCTTAGTTTCCTGCCTACAGATGCTCTCAGCTCTTTCCTTCTTCCTAGAATGATGGACAAGCTCCCAAACCCCACAGTGACTGATCCGCTGACTCCCTCTTTTCCTCTTTCCCTAGATCTGAGCAGTCATCTCTCCTCCTAAATAGGCCTCTCCTTCAAGTTCAAGGTTAGGATCCTTCTGCAGGAAGTGTCTGGCTCAGGGTAGGTCCTGATCCTGGAATAGGCTTGCAGTTCAGAGATAGAACCTGAGGCATGGAGAAGAGAGACTAAGAGAATGGGGGAGGTAGAATCCTAAGAGTGGCTAACTAGAGCAGAGAGAGGGGGAATTGTATAAGACTGGGGGACAGGTATTTAGCTGACTCTTCCTGTCTGGGGTGACCTTTGACCTTGACTTGGCTCAGCCTCTCAGGAGTGTTTTGCAGGGGTGTTGTTTTACCGGAGTTTTGTATCTCTGAACAGTCTGGGAACTGTGATTACTTGCAGTTCCTGGGTGCCACCTTGGACTGGAAAGGCAGTGATGTCCAGCAAGGTCCAGTTTCCCCATTTCCCCCAGTAATCCCGTGAGTCCCTGGTGGCTGAACAAAGCCCTTGCTTGAGAGGCAAGGGAATTGGGAATTGACCAGTTGGGGTAAAGCATCTATCTTCCTAGCTCCCCGCCTTAGAGACCCCACCAGGCAGGCTTCTGTCTCTTAAGCTACACAAGGCAGACAATGATTTATTCTAAAGTGTTCTGCCTTCTGTGTATGAACTTCAGTGAGTCAGCACCTGTGCCCAAGGCCTGGCACAAGACCCATATTCACTGACAGGAGCTGCCCTTGAAACAGAATGGGCCGCTGCCCTAAAACTCTAGGCAGGATCTAGCAGGATTTCAAAAACCAATTTAATCCATACTCCACAGAGATGAATGAAAAAAGAAGAAAAGTCCATATTGGTCAGCAATGAACAATCATTTCTAAACAGTGACATTAGTCTGATGGCGAAGGCCAACGCGACCCCCATGGAGAGCTATCATCGTCGTGTTTTCCCGTTTCACATGTTTTAAAAGGGTAAAATGTTCCAAGTCTGATGCTCCTGCTCAACAAGGCCATCAGCTGATGGAACAGCCATGGAGGGGTCAGTGGTCATTAGCATCATGCTGAAGCCTGGCTGGCCTTCTCATCTCCATGAGGGGATCCTGTAAAGATGCTGCATTTAGCACCAGCTCCTCATGCTCATAGATGAGCCGGTGAGGAGCACAGACTCCTATGTTAACCCTTGCCTTCATTTCTGTTCTTCAAAATTGCCAGTGGAGATCCAGTTCAAGGCTCCAAAAAAGGGTGCCAGTTACTTTTGTGTTGCTGTGATAGATCTCTTACACAAACAACTTATAGGGGGAGATGTATTTGGACCTATGGTTTCAGAGGTTTCCTTTCATCATGGTGGGAAGGCAAGATGGAGTAGGTCTTGATGTTCCTGCTGGCAAGAGTGGGTGGCAAAGACTAGCTGCATCACAACAAACCAGTAAGCGGAGAACTGGCAGAACCAGGAGCTAGGCGATCCCTCCGAAGGTCTATCCCTGTTTTCTTACTCCCTCCAACTAGGCCCCACTTGCTAAAGGTTCCAGAGAGACTCAAAATAGTGTCAGTCTCAGGAGAACAAGCTTTCAAGGTGTGAGATTATGGGAAACATTTCAGATTAAAATTATAACAAAGGGCATTTAATATTAAAGTAAAATGTGCAATATTGTTTACATATATTTAATCGTTCATATACGCCATTTATACATTATATACATTATACATTATAGTTTAATACAACTAGAAAGCAAAAGTCTTCTGATGTCATTGGATTTGGGGAGGAAAACAAAGAAGTACAGTTTAATCTTAGCCTTTGCTGTGTAAACACGTGTTAAATATTTAAGGGCAGTATAACCATCAGGAATAATAGAATGTATAATATATAAACATAAAGGGTGTGGATAAATAAATCAATAGCTAGGATTTTTACAACTTAATGCAAGCAGAAAAACAGGAAGGGAAACAAAATAATAACAGAATAAAAAAAACAAAGTAACACAATAAAAGATACAATGGGAGAGATGGTCAATATATACCACTGTTTGGGAGCAGATTAACTCTCTTTAAAAAATACATTCTCAGATTTTGAGAAATCCAATTATATCATGCTTATTAGAGTCAGTTTATCACAGAAAGTTTAAAAATAAAGAGATATAAAAATCCAATTATCTATGTTCATAGTATTTCTCGTTTGGAATTCATCATGAACAATGCTGAGTCACTGGTTAAAAGGAAAACATATACTTAAGTTCTTAAATGCCTATAGTCACAACATTTTCCTCAGCCAATCACATAATATTGTTTTATGTGTGTCTATTTAAATATTTCTTAATATATACTATTGATTCATTCAAATTAAGCCAACAGCATCATAGCCCACACTATATACATTTTTAACTTGTATTTTCTCCTAAGGCACATGACAACCCTCTGAAGCTTAGGAACACTAGATAGCAGTATGTTGAGGAGGGAAGAGGGTATTTTAAATTATACAATTACCAACCACCCCCAAAACTCAAAGAACATAGGATTAAGAATAGCCAGGAAGCACATTTGTTTATGGGCACAGGTTGACACAGTGTCACTTTATTTGACATCCGCTGAGATGGTTACCCATCGTTGATTCAGATCTCGCCATGTTCTACAAATGTTGGAATATGACCATGAATATGTCATGAGCATTAATTTTGGGATTATGAATAAATTTTACCCAGTAGATTAAATTCAGAATCCATGAATAATGAGGATCAACTATAGTAGTGAAAAGAAAAATGGTGTACCTATATTACTATATCGACAAATAACTAATAAATGAAAGCCAGAACAATTAGTGATTACTAAATGAATTTAAGTAAAACAGAAGAAAATTACATCTCAACTTCATAACACACATAAAATTAAACCCAGATGGTTTCCAATGAAAACACCAAAAAGACAATGTGCGTTTCTTGACAAACTAATTAAAAACTAGAAATATGGAGAACCCGGAAAATTGAAGATGCATTTGAAGAAGAAGGGGAGAATGTGGCTTTCTGAGCCTCAAGAGTGATCATAGGCTTGCTTAATTAAGGCAGTGGGGTCCTGATGCGAGATTAGAAGGATTAATGTAACAAAATGAAACAAACAACAACAACAACAGAAGAGCCTCCACAGACACAGATACAGACGCAGAACCTGGTCCACAACCGAGATGCCACTGAGCATGGACCACGGAGACCGTGATGAATGGAAGCCTGGCCACCAACAGGAAAGGGGTACAGCTGATTTCTCTCTTGCACTGGGTCCCCAAAGCAGAAGACTCCCCATGTTCAACAGACCAGAATCAGGAGCACGCTGCAGGCTGTCTCTGTGTCATGCACAGCAGGAGAGTGAGCAGCCTCTGCACCTCACCTGGGCTAGGCTCCCAGGCTGGGCACTGGGGAAAACAAGGCAGCTATGGAAAACTGTCATGTAGTTGAGTGCGACCTTGCAAAGTGTCATGTGTTGGGAGCTAGTTTCCAATACGGTGGGGTGAAGGCAGTGGAACATTTAAGAGATGGGGGGCCTAGAAGCCATTGGGTCATTAAAAACACTTCTTGGGAGAAATTAATGTAGTTTTCTTGGGGCCATAGTTAGTTTTTGCAAGAGGGTCGTGGTAAAGAGAACAAAGCCAGCTTATGCCCAGTCTGTCCACTCTCACTTCCCCTTCACTAGGTGACCTCTCTCACACATCATGATGCTGTGATGACATCTCACCAGAGGCCAAACACTATGAGCTGAAAACCTCTTTCACTTATAAAGTACTCAGTATCAAGTATTTTGTTATAGCAATAAAAAAGGATTAACACAGAATATGTGTTATAGTATTTAATTTATATAATTTTAAAAATGCAAGCAAAGCTAAAGAAAAGTTGAAGGATATTTCAGTACATAGTAAATATTGTCTTTTCTTACTTAGTTTCCAGATGTACAATTCCTTAGTAAATTGTAGTGAGAATCATAGTTACTAAAGTGATTAATTTGGACAAGGTGAAAGGTATATTATGATTAATGAGGCTAATGTGACCTCTGACTCTGAGGTTTTCTTTCTCTTTGTGTGTGTGTGTGTGTGTGTGTGTGTGTGTGTGTGTGTGTGTGTGTGTGTGTGTAGTATGTGCATGTGTATTTGGGTCTCTTTTCTCCTATGAGACTGGGGTTACAGACAAGTGTGGCCAACCCAGCTGTTTGTGTGGGTGCTAGGGGTCTGACTCGAGCTATCTCTCAGGCCTCCTTGGTCCCTCATGCTGGCACAGGAAGTC
>PVHP010010374.1:0-47790 GCA_004024765.1 Zapus hudsonius
ATCAGGTCCATAAAGACACACTTTCAATCCTCTTCATTTATCTTTTTCTCATTTCCCTTTCAAATTTTGAAGTTGCTCTTCTTTTTATTTCTGGAACATTTATTTTCATTGATCACTTAGAACAAATCTCTGTGACCTTGGCTTGATATTGGCCTGAAGGTCTTGAGGTGTCTCATGTATCAAGAAAATGTCGACCTTCCAAGGCATGTCATGTTTCAAACTATTTTGTTCCTATTCCTTGTCTCTCTTTTCTTACCAACACAGTGATTTCCTATGAGCAATTTAAGTTTCTTATCCTGCCAATACATCTTTCCTGTGATGACTGGCAAAATGTGAACAAGGTATCCTGAGATATTGTCTAGTGTGAAACCTCCAAGTATAATCACAGAAACTGCTCAGTGTGGACAACCTCCTATATCACGGTTTTTTAAATCATCCATCTGGGTTGGTTTTACATTTTCACTATTGTGAACAGCACTGTGATGAACACTGGGCATGCAGAAAATACAAGGACTGTTTTGGTATAAGAATTTTCTTTCCTTAGGGTACACGCCTGTTAGTGGAATTGCTGTGTCATAGGATACATTAATATTTATCTTTTTGAGGACTATATCTACTGTTTTCCATTAATTTCCATTCCCATGAGCAGTGCATAAATTCCCTTTGCTGTATATCCTGACCAGCATTCACTTCTTGTCTCTGAGTCTCTGATAATAGCCATTCTTAGTTGGGGGAAATGATATCAGCTTATGGTTTTCTTTTACATTTCTCTGACTTACTAAAGTGGAATATTCTCTAGTATTTGCTTCACATTTTTTGTTCTTTGACAGATAAGTTTTTCTTTAGCCCTATCAAAATTGAATTGCTAAAATATATGTATATGTTTATCTTTTGAGATTCATGTGTATATTCTGGCACCAATACCTGTTGGAGACATCCTCTTCAAATTTTTTCTACTATTTTAGATTGCTTTTTCATCTCAGAATAGAAAAAAATTAAATGACCATATTCTTACATGATATATGGTACAACTAACTGGTAGAAATAATCAGGAGTAACTAATAGGAACCAGACTGAACGTACTTCAGAAAACAGATGATTGGGCTAAATGTTGATACTTTCAATAAGAATCATCTATATAATTTTACAACTTTTACTTGTGGTTAGCAACAGATATGTATAGTAAAAGTACAGAAACATGGAATAAAATGAAATCTACAAATCTTACCTCTGGGAGATGGTGAAGGGGCATAGAGCTGGAATTTTGAAGCTCAGAAAGAAAAAAAAAAGATATTTTAGTTTTATATTGTATAAATTTTTCTATGTTAATCTTTTAATTATTTAATGGATAAAGTACATGAGCTCAATATGAAAGGCAGAAAAATTGTTTACTATAGCTGATGACAGCTAGCAGCCCATTATATGCTCTGCTCTTGTCTGTATCTTTAACTATTAAACAGGAATGGAGAAAATATCAGAAACTCAAAGATTTCTTAAGCTCCAGATACACACAATTTACTCAGAAAAAGGCCTTGACAGTGTTGTCACTGAAAGCAACTTTAAGGAAATATCCATGGAAACCATCCTGCCATGCTACTCAGGCTCTAGGAACCTATTTTAGGTGCAAGAAAGTGTTCAGATTTGTGGTTAAGGGTGGGGGGTATGATAGTGTATTTTGTTTTAATTAAATGAGCTTTCTCTTCCTATGTTTAAATTTTTAAAGATGTTTCATTTTTTTAATCTGTGAAACCAATGGGGATAAGGCACTGCGTGGACACTTTCAAAGGCATGGAAACATAGCATTGAATAGATATCTGGAAAAACTGTAGTCAGAGATAACCCAAAGACACTTATCTAGTGTTGCAAAGCACAAGAGGCCAGCTCTGTGTTCTCAATATATCACTGTCTCCCAGAAACTACTGCTGGCTAATTCATGGAAACTGCAGAAATAATGGATGTGTCTAAGAGATGAAAAGTGAAAAAGATACTGGTAAGCTTTCTTCCTTTTGAAGTTTTCTGCTGTTTTTTTTTTTCATTCCCAAATTCTAGTCCTCTTTCATTTCTTTCTTCTAACAGGTAGAATAATAAATACATTCAATTATTTACATCTTCTTTAATAAATATTTTTGTGTAGCATCTTCCAGGGATTTTATACCAGGGATTACAATAATCAAAACCCCAAGACAATAAACCTATTTTTATTTACAGCTTTTGTTGTGTAGAGACATACTGAAGTAGATAATGCTTGATTTTCACAGAGATTTTTAAATCACATAGAAGGCTTCTTGTAGGAAGAAACAATCACAAAGCAGCTAACTAAACAAATATGCATCAAATTAAAATGTGCTCCAAGTGGTGTCTCTACATGCCACATGCCATCTAGTGTCCTTATAGGGCCTATATGGTCCCTGCCCTTTCCTTAACATTAGATTTGCAGCTCAGAACTTATA
This sequence comes from Zapus hudsonius, assembly GCA_004024765.1. NCBI lineage: Eukaryota > Metazoa > Chordata > Mammalia > Rodentia > Dipodidae > Zapus > Zapus hudsonius. The sequence goes on from PVHP010010374.1 coordinate 2,451, forward strand.
ACTTTATGCACATTGTCACTTTTCCCCTCCAGACACTGAGACCTTCATCAGGCCTCTTTTGGGGTTCTGATTTGGTTTCTAGTACTGGATATGAATTCTCTCATTGAATGGGCCTAATGTCAAATCAGAGAACAGTGGGTTACCTACAAAGGCTGTGTGTCACTGTTGCACAAGTGTGCACTTCTTGTCCAGCTGGTAGATTTCTCAATTTGCAGTGTCCCCTGCTTATTCATGTTAGTTAGTAACCGCTGTCCTCCATTGGCTCCCATAGTGCTTTCAAGCACTACAAGGGCTAGCCAGGGGAGAGCTCATTTCCCTTTCAGTTCTAGCATGGTATTCTGGTGTCCCTTGACCACAACTTCTGGTGTCTTCAGCAATAGGGTCTTGCCTTTCAGCTTTGGCAGGAATCAAGTGTTTTCACAATGGCCTACATTGTTTTGGGGACCCCATAGGTTACCCTGGCCAACTGCTCACTGTGTGTGTGTGTTTGGGTGGGGGAGAAAATGAAGCTTACTTTTATTGATGGCAGTAACTATTAGAGAAACCCAATATTTGCCAAAATGATGAGATGTAAGATTTGAGTGCTCAGCTCTAAAAGAGACGTCTCCATCAGACCCACCAAGGCTCAGAGAGCTTTGCAGAAGAAAAGGCTAAAAAATGTGAAGCGTCAAAGGCTGGGGAGGAGTGCTTTGAAACCCTCTCTTCCAAACATAAAGTAGCAGAGTTAGTCATGACCTCATAATGGCCGTTGTTACCAACACAATTTTGAACTGATACACATGTCATTGTGGGTGATAAAAAAAAAAAAAAACAGATCTCACAACAGAAGAGGGACTGATTGAGAGAAGAAGGGCTCGAGTAGAAGGGGGAGGTGGGGCAGGAGTAAAATAGAAAATAATAAGTGGGGGTTATGATCAAATACATTTTATGTACATGTATGAAAATTGTCAATAAACTGTTTTAGAAAAAATATCTGAAACCCAGAGAATATAAACTGTATTGCAAAGAATTCCAGTCAATTTTCCTTCAATCTGTCAAGTTTTTAAAACAAGTGAACAAGTGTAGTGTAATAAGGAGGAATTTTATAAAATTTTAATCAATTTGGAAGTTGTCATAAGTTTCTTTGAGTATGTAAGCTGCCAGGTTTCATTTAAGAAGATTAAAGATATGCATCAAAACCAGAAAAATAAAATTAAATAGTTGAAATGAAAAATAAGCAAATTTTCTAGAATAAATGTAAAGTGTAGCTCCATGTTTTCATTTTGTACTAGGTGACCCTCTCTTACTGAATTGGGGGTATCTTTCACTTTTTGCCATAGTTAAGATTTGCTTGCTAAGATTACATAGTCCTATTTATACAGAAACTTTAATTTGATGGATATAGCAGGTTATTATGGGAACACTGACAACAGTATAAATTTGGACATTACTGATGGCTCCTGTGCTACAAGCTCTCTTTCCCTGAGTGAGGATTTTCCATTTTCTATCCTTATAGTATTCGAAATAAAAACTTTCCCATTTCTTCTCAAAGAAGCATAATTCAGCATGCACTGGGCAATAATTCTGAATGGCAATGCTGGTGAAGGCTTGCTTTGTTCACTTTCCCATTATCTTCAGGGCACAGAGGAAACTGTATTGTAAATAATGGTGTTCTCATCATAAAACCACTTCAAGCTGCATCTCCGTGTGACACTTTTATTAAAAATACTAGTAGGGGTAAATGCACTTTTAGAAACTATATTTAATAGTCAACTATCTAAACTTCATCAGTATTTTTCCCCTTTTATTATTTCATATAAGTAACCTCACGTAGCATGATTTGCATGGACACTATTTTCTATTATAAAATATTCTTCCATGATGTGAATAGTCTCTTTTTGAACATATTGCCTAATAGCCTATTCAATCGTTTAAAGTTCTATGTTGAAAAGTTATTTAATGTGCATCCATCATAATTCATGTCCACTGGAAAAGGAACTTAGTCACAAATCACAGTGACTCTATCAACCTGCCTATCCATTTCCCAAGACACCAGACTATTTCATATCCTCTGTCTCTTGTTAAGAGCTCATGAAGACCGAGGAGCAAGAGAGGCAAGCTTTGACTCAAGCAGAAAATCCTGAAAAAAAAAACAAGTCTAAATCCAGATCACATATATTTAACCCCCTTCTTTAATTTGAACAGAGCAGGGTGAAATTGAGGAAAGAAACTCAATTCATGCATCAGCTAGACTCATGCTATTTATTTTCTGGTACTTGTTCACTACTTATATGGCAGAGGCAGCCCCAAAGCCCATCCTTCCATAGAAGGTTGACATATTTGATGACTTTTGGGCCAAGGCACAGCATAAATAAAACCACGTTGGCTTGTACTATATTAAAAACATAGGTGGAAGAAAAATCAATGTTTTTTTCTTCCCCCAATAGAAAAGGATAAAACTTATATAGGAAAAACAGATTTGTTTTTTTGAAACTGGGTAAGAGAAGCATGTATTTCATATTTACTTTAAAGCTATAGATGCAAATATGTGTATGTTTTTATTTTTGTGTGCTGCCAGAGATTGACGGCATATTCCATAAGCCTTCTTACCTTGCTTTCAGAAGGCAGCCATTAGGGTACAATGTGAGTGTGTGATGCAGGTGGATCAATGTTAAAGTGACTCTGGAGTCTGTGAGGGGCTCATATAGATCGATACCTTCATCTTCTTGCAGCTGCCCTGGAAAAAACTGAAGCCAATTCTGTGTTTCCACATGTTCCTTCCATGGAAGTTAATGTCCCTTGGGATATCAACCACTCTACAGTCACCGAATGAGCACATGGTCTGGACTCTAAAGGAAGTGCTCTCCAGTCGGGATCTGCTCAACTCACGCATGCATGGTGGTGATGCTTTTGGCTGCGTACCTCGGAGCTATTCAGCCAGTGAGTAGTCCCACCCTCACTTGGTGGTGAGGAAAACAGAGCAAAATGACATGTCCTGCAGCCCATACAACCCCCACAGAAGATAGCTCCACATATACTCTTTAGCAAGCCCAATCATATTTCTAAACTGACCTTCCTTCTCTCCTTAGATGTAATCAGCGAAAAGAACAATAATTTAACTCATGTGTTCTGTGCCCAGAGCTAGCTGTTATGTTTCTGCATATGACGGTGGATATGGGAAGGCTTAGGTAAAGACCTCCTTAACATCACAGTCATGTGAATTTGAAAGAGGCATTAATATGAGAATGGGCTTTCTCTGTCCACTGCTCACTGCAATACAGTTTTCACACACGTGGGCTTTCTGCTCTGTCTACTTTTGAGCTCCTGTGTCAACATTAAAGTATATTTGTCTTCAGGGGAAATTATATAACATGAGGTTTGTTTCAGAGAGAATTTTAATGACAGCAAGTGAACCAAGCAAAAACAAGATCAAAATGAAGTTATTTTAGTCAGATTTTTAAACAGTAAAGTAAGGAAAGTCCATTGATAAAGTATTGCAGAAACGTCCAATATGCTCCTCATTACAGAAAATGGACAAAATAGGATGGTGTCTTAAAGTAATTATGTTTTAAAAATTATTTAAAAAATAATTTTACTGAGCTGGAGATGGCTCAAAGATTAAGATGTTTGCCTGCAAAGCCTAACCACCTAGGTTCGATTCCCCAGTACCAACATAAAGCCAGATGCACAAATGTGGCACATGTCACTGGAGTTCATTTGCAGTGGATGGAGGCCCTGGCACACCTGCCCATCACCCTCTTTCTGCTTAGAAAGAAAATATTTAAAAAATTCTACTTAAAAAATTTGTGTGTGTGACTGTGTGTCTGTGTGCTTGTGTGTGTGTGTGAGTGTATGTGAGTGTGTGAGTGTGTGTGTGAGTTTGTGTGTGTGAGTGTGTCTTGTGTGTCCATGTTTGTGAGTGTGTGTGTCTGTGTGTGTATGTGTCTGTGTGAGTGTGTGTCAGTGTATGTGTGTGTCTGTGTGAGTGTGTGAGTGTGTCTGTGTGAGTGTGTGTGTCTGTGTAAGTGTGTGTGAGTATGTGAGTATGTGTGTGAGAGTGTGTGAGTGTGTGTGAGTGTGTATGAGTGAGGGTGACTGAGTGTGAGTGTGAGTGTGTGTACTCACACCTGCAGGTGCTATGTGTATGTTTTTCACATCATCTAGGCAGCAGTCAGCAGGCAACCTCAGCGTGCCCACCTTCCCCTTCCACCTTTGAGAAAGGGTCTCCTGTGGATTCCACAGGCTCAGCTCCCGTTGCCATAGTGCTTTGGGATCACAGCCATGTGTGTGTGGATCTGCATTTGTCTCCGTGTGGGCGATGGACAGACCACACTGCACCCACAAGTTAAGGCAGGAGCCGTAACTGCTGAGTCACTTCCCCATTCCCAAATACATCTACTTTGAATTTTTTAACTTCTTTTTGTTGTTATTTCTAAACTTTAAAAAAAAGCCACTGGGAACAAATTTGATTGTTCTATCAACTTAACTCTAAGACAAAGGGGCTTCTTCCTTTATTCTCAGTTAATCTCAAAATTCATAGAAAGTATATTATACATGCATTTTATAAAATCCTGCAGCCATGTACTAATGGTATGAATAGTTCACATAATAAAGGTGAAAGAGGGTTGGAGAGATGGCTCAGCGGTTAAGGCACTTGCCTCCAGTGCCTAAGGCCCTGGGTTCAATTCCCCAGGTCCCACATAAGCCAGACCCACAAGGTGGTGGCCCTGGTGCGCTCTCTCTCTCTCTCTCTCTCTCTCTCTCTCTCTCTCTCTCTGTATCTCTCTGCTTGAAAATGAATAAATAAAATATTTTCAAAAAAATAAAGGTGAAAGAACTCTGAAAAGTGCCACATAACAAACATTTAATTTGATATTTGTGGCAATCATGTGAAATAAATCATTTTCCCCCTCTTTCTCCCCATAGGTGAGGAAAGAAGTTCAGAGAGGTTAATTGACTTCTCTAATGGCACCCAGCTGTATGAAGCGGAATTAAGTTCTACTTGAAAATAATTGCACTGCAATTTTATTTCAAAGCAGGGCCATTTTCTAACTTTGTACAAAGAAAAAAATGCTGTAGAACAATATACAAAATTTGCCCTGGTGCAGTAGGCTGCACATGAATGTGCTTGCAAGGGACTCTGTTCACTTGAGGGGAGGGAGAAATATACAAACCATTGTAGTAAACTGTGAAGAAAGCCATATGTGATCATGAAGGTTCATTGACAACCCATTTGTGTTCCCACAAACAGGGGTAAACACCCCTCTGAGAAGATGTCACAAAAGCCTGGAGAAGGGGGATAATTTATGTATTGAGTTGAGATGAAAACTGAATTAGGAATTAATCAAACAGAAGAAGTGGACATGTCAGAGCAAACGGAGCAAAGCAGAAGGAACTAAGAAGCATCCTTGGTGGGTGGAGCACCCTGGACAGCTCTGCAGCCCTCATGCAATCAAGAAGTGACTGAGACCATAAAAATAAAGCCGTGGAGAGGAGCAGAGTCTTTCCTTCAGTCAGCAGGGAGCCATTAGGGGAGAGGGAGGAGGGAAATGAGGGCTCCATCATAAGACCTACTTATGCAATGTATCTTATCCACAATAAAACCGTTAAAATTTTTTTTGAAATTCATTCTAAGCCTGAACTTCTTTCCCCCAAATGAAGTATAGCAAGTATCAGTTTTGATGCAAGCTCTGTTTGCTGAGCCAGAAGAGGACATTGCAAAATAAACATGCATGAACTGCACCAGGATTGGGCAAGGCAGGGCTCCTGCTCTGCTGGAGAGTCCGACTTTATATGTAGAAACACCAAATCTCAATATTCATATGCAAACTGCAAAGTGTTCATGCAAACGTGTGCCGCTGTGACAGGTAATTCCCGGATGAGAAGCACACTCTCTGTGCATGCCCACATCTTCTCCATATTTTTAGGGAGAACCATTTGTAAAAGAAGAAACCATGTATGTTATATTGGAGGAAAACATGCAGTGGGTTGTTTTATTTTTCATTTTTTAGGATATTTATCACACAGTCCCTCTGGCAGTGGTCTAGGAAACATTGTTAAGTACAGTTAGAGGGGTGAAGGGGGCTGGACACAAGCCCGTCTCAGCTAGTTGTTAATCTGAAATTGGGGGGGATACTGTTTTAGCCCAGGAGTTGAAGGCCAGTTGGTCAGAATAGCAAGATGCCAGTCTCTCTGGAAAAGAAATTAGGAAATAAAAAAAAACCCAGTTGGGCATACAATGTTTTAAAATTAGGCCATAACGTCTTAGCACTTGTCCATAGAAACCTTTTCTCTTCAGTGTCCTTCTGGTGACTCACAATACCTCTAACCGTTCTAAAGAGATCATTAGGACTGTGGAGAAAAGGTATGAATAGAGCAGGTGCCCTCCTTTGATTTTTGTGAACAAGAAAGAACATCAAGGACAAAGTTGATGGCGATAATCTGAAAATCATAGCACTTATGAGTTAACAGCAAAAGGAAAAATGAGATGAAGTAGACATACTTCATATATATAATTTTCAGATATATATATGTATATTTATGTATATATATATATATATATATATATATATATATATATATATATATATATATATATATATATATATATCAGCAAGTCTCCTTTGGGAGGGGCCTGAAGGTAACAACTAAGAAAGTTCTTTTTGTGCTTTTGTGAAAATCCATCTCTTTGAAAAAGTTCCCTCAAATCATAATAGAGAGTTAATGAAGGGAAAGTGACAAGCCACACTGGAAAAGTTGAGAACATGGTTGATTGGTTACTAGGAAGGCTGAGCAGGGGATATTCAGATCAGCAGGCTTGTTAACAGGAATGATATTTCGAGAGCTTTAAGGAACTAAAGGTTATAGTTTGATAGAGATGTGTTCATTATCTTTGAGAATTGTTAATAAGGCTCAGATTTCTGGAAAGCACAGATAGAACACCTGTCTTCTCAGGGCAAAAGAGCCAAAGTGGAGGGAGGATGAGCAGAACAGTGGTGCTTTCAGCTGCAGTCAACATGGACCCCTGTCCCCACATCTGTTTGGCAACATCTGGAGTGCTGTGAGTTCCTGAGCAGTAAACAGCTGGGGTGCATATGAGCATTGGTCTCCATTATCTCTAGATAAGACAGCAAGCTTGCTTTAGGAGGAGCGATCCCTCCTGTTCGGTTTAATCTGGGTAGGTGATGAAGCAACTGTAGATGGAACCTCCTGGAATCTTACTCCAGCATTGCGTGATTTAGGGCAGCTGTGGAGCGTGGAGTTCAAAGTGAGACCCAGCTGGAATAGTACTTCAGTTCCCAGGGCTGTCCCTGTGGTTTGGGGGAGGGTCCCTCTTGAAAGCTAGACTTAACACAGACCATTTTAGATGGGGATCATAGCATGTATCCCAGTGAAAAGCTGTGAGAATGAATGAATGTAAGCCCAGACAAAACAACCTCACATAGAATTGAGATAAAATAAATATTTAATGACTCTATGCTTAACTTGATATGTAACAAGGTAGGCTTCTTCAAACGAAACCGTTACCTAAAGAAAATAAATAACTAGCATTATATATGGAAGCTCATGGCTGTCATGACTGCAAGAGTTCCCGATCAGTCTGACTACATAAAATTACTCAAAATAACAATAAAGCAAAAAAAAAGATGAATAAGTTACTGAAATTTAATAAACAAAAACATTATCCTCTCTACAGAAGCACTTTATGAAAATGCTGACAAGCTTTTGTAATGATTTGAAATTAGCAAAATCACCAATTTTATCACAAGTGGTGATACTTTTGTGGAATGTTAGTCCAAGGTGTCTTTCTTTGTTTACTGTTTGTTTAATTTGGATGAAAAGATCGTTCTTAAAACAAGGGAAATGATATACAAATAGGAATATTTTAAGAAAAAATTATACTTGCTTACAATAACATATTTTATCATTCCTAACTGAAAATTAAAATATTTTATTTTTTAACTATGCTTTTTAATGCTGTAGCCAATCAGCAATTGCATAAATCTTTCCTTTGTAATTTGTACTTTGTTGGCATTTTTTACATTCTATAAGAATTTTGAATTTCTTAGTGATTATTTTCTAGAAAAAAATTCAGTTTTATAGAAAAAAAAGTCTAACCATTTTTTCTAAAGTTTTTACAGTTTTGATCTCATTGAGCTGAAATAAAATGTGTACATCTCTATTATGCATTGAATCATTGTGACTGGAGTTGGTGACTATCTCAATTACATACACATCAATTTCACAGAAAAGGTGAGAATTTCACAGAAATAGAGCTTTTTTGTACTTAAACTTGATGCTGTCATGGTTTGATCCTGGTGTCCCCCACAAACAAATGAATGTGTTCTGATAGATCGATCCTCAGCTGATGGCAGTTTGGGTTTTACAACCTTGATGAAGCTGTGTTGTCGGGGGCGGGCTTATGGGGTTATAAACCAGCTTCCCCTTGCCAGAGTTTGGCACACCTTCCTGCCGCTGTTTGCAGTGCTGTGGCAGAGGTGATGTCCAGCCCTCTGCTCATGCCATCGTTTTCCCTGCCAGAATGGAGTCTCCCCTTGAGTCCGTAAGCCAACTAAACCCATTCCTCTACAAGCCACTTTTGTTTGGGTTCTTTCTGCGCAGCAACTAGAAAGCTGACTGCAACATTAACTGATTTAAAAAAAAGTGTTCCAATTAAATTTTAGGTTTCTAATAGTAAGGTTGATTGAAAGTTCCATTGAGCTGTTAAACAGATATTGTCTGTTTATAGACTTTTTGTTTTATTTTTAATTCACAGAAGTTTTTATTTATAGTATATAATATGTTTTGTTACTGATGTATATTGTCGCAGTCTGCCACACACCGCTGGGATGAATCTCCAAACCAGACACAGTTTATGGGAGGAAATGATTTATTCAAACTACAGATCTAGGGGAAGTCCCATAAAAGTGAAAGAGGCTGTCCCTCTTTCATAGGTCCAAGCAGAGAGAGAAAAACCCATCACCAATACCATACACACACTAGAAAACAGGCAGGAGCGGCAAGGAGAAAATTTCTTCTCCTTTACATAGCCTTAGGGTAGGGTCTTGCAACCCTTTCCCAGACTTAATGGCTTCCTAAGTCTCTGGAATTTCCTTCCTGCACTGCCCACACAAGAAAGGATGTTTAATTTTAGCTTCTTTGAACTTTTTTATATTCTGCCCCCTACTGAGAGTCTGCCTTCCTGTGAACATCCTCAGAGACCCACCCAAAATAATTAAAAAGATCAAGTTGGCAACAAAACCTAACCATCACATATATCAAATGTGTGTTCTGTTGCTGGGACAAATATTTGTCTAAAAGTAGCTGTAGGACATAGAAGTTTATTTTTGCTTACATTTCCAGAGGATAGAGTCCATCCTAGTGGAAAATGCATGGGCAGAAACAAGAATCCCAAGTCATGTTGTAGCCCAGGAAACAGACCAGCACATAGGGCTAGACTATAAAACCTCAAAGCTGCTTCCAGTTACAACCTTCCTCCAGCAAGGCACCACCTCCTATAAATTCTACAACCTTCCAGAAGAACCCTGTCATCTGGGGATTAAGTATTCAAATACATGAACCTATGGTGGGACATTAAACCTATACAACATATGATGGAATGACTAAAGCAAGCTAATTAACATATCAATTAACTTATTAACATATTCTGTAGTGCAAATATTTAAAAATTTATGATTCTAGCAGCTTTCAAGTATATAATATTTTGTTATTTTCAAAATTATCTTGCTGTGCAGTAGATGTCTGTCTGGATACTTGTTGTACTTACCTTTACTTTGCTGGGATAAAACACCTGTGCAGAAGCAGCTGATGGGAGGAGATGGATTATTGCAGCCTTATTACAATTCTGAAAGGAAGTTTCATCTTGACAGAGAAAGGATAGCAGAGCAAGCAACTGGCTCCCATGTACATATATCACCAGCAGGGTAGAACAACAGCAGTGAGTTAGCTAGTAAACACCCACTAGGGCTGGACTAATAAATTTGGAAGCTTTACCCCCCAGTGACACACGCCCTCCAGCAAGACTTCAGCTCTCAAAACTGAGGATTGAATATAAGGATTAACCACAAAGACATGAGGGCATGGGGGACATTCCAAAATCACACCACCATAATACCCTTCTTTTTAAAGGTTGCATAGTATTGTTTTAATGTGTATATGCACATTTACTTCACCCACTCTAGCTGTTGGGCTTTGGGGTTGATTTTGTGTCTTAGTTATTGGGAATAATCTTGTAGTGAATGATGGGGTGAGGATATCTTATTTGCATACCGATTTAAATGGTAAATCCATTTTAAATTTCTTGATGAAGTTCCCTACTTTCAAATAATGGTGATACTACTAACTGACATCTTTGCCTATACTCAATTGGTCTTCCATAGTGATGTTGAGGTTATAGAGTAGGAAAGAGACAGACATGTGTTTTGGAGGGTAACTGATAGCCATAGTCAAAAGAATGACATTGGACCCTTATCTCACTTTATATGTAAAAGTCAATTTAAACTGAATCAGACATAAAACATTGGTCATGTAAAGTGTTTTGAACCATCTAGAAATACTACACTACACTGCCTTGAGGCTTACCTTGGTGTCTTCCCTGTACTAAGCACACTGGACTCCAACCATACCCCATTGCCTGATCTACATCTGCATTTATGAAGCATAAGATGGGTTCTTTGATAGTTTGAATTAAATATAGTGATTTCAAACAAAATAAGACTTTTTTTCATATCGTCTGTCTTTTTCTTTACTTACTTCATTATTTGGAATTGCAGTTATTTAACCAATAATTTATTGGTGCCAAGATCACTGGGACAGAGTGCTGATCTGTTAAAGCATTAGGTACATTTCTCACATACCTACTTCCTAACCAGTGCTCACCTGTCCCTGTGATAAGAAGATATAAACCATGTTGATGAGAGATTAGTCAATGGGGAACATTATGCAAGCACACTTGTGTTGTCTGAATCATAGGTGATAATGATTTTTAAATGTTTTGGAAAGTATCCAGAGTCAGAGGCTCACAAGAACCTCTTACATGTCTGTTACCATATGACTCAATCCAGTGGTGCTCAACACATTTCTCCACGTGTTAAATGGCTGGATATTTAGGGTTAATATTAGGAGGTCCACAGGTTCCTGTAGTATTTGAAACAAATTCAATATGAGTTTTACTAGGTAAGGGAACAGATTGTTAGCAAAAGGAGAATGGGTTTACAGATATTTAAGTAGGCAAAGCTAAATATCTCAAGGTCATTGTAAATCTCAGAGTGTCATCGTTTACCTGCTACATTGCTACATTGTTATGATCATAGCGTCATAGCTAAGAGGACACTGTGACATGTGAAGTCAGAGAACTGTAATGCTGTTTTTGCTGAAAAAGAAATTTGATTTGCGCTTTGGTGTCTCCTTGTCACTTGAGCTTGCATGAGTATGGATTATTTTTAAGATCCCAATGAACGCACTGCTGTGCACAGTCTTCTCACTATTGCTTGTGTCCCTGGTATTATAATTTCTCATCATGTTTCATTTCAGAGAAGCTCTAGCAGGTGTGCTTTCGATCTGGAAATCTACAATAGGTCAGGGCATAATTATCTTAGTTGCTTTATTATTGTGTTTGTTCCATTCATCACTTCATTTGCATATATAATTTATTGAATTCAATGTCACTAAACTATTAAGTATAAATGGCATGTCTAAAATCATAGTTGTCTGTACTTTATATATCTAGTGAAATGAACTTATGAAGATATTATTAACCAGAGTTTTAAATTGATTTCATTGAAAGCAGAGCTTAAGATGGGGTTAGATATGCTAAGATTTATTAGAGAAAATACTAGCAAAAGTTAAAGGGATAGGTGGAGTAAGCTTCAGATATCGCCTACAGCATAATCATGAATGACCATGGTTTGTATTATTGAAATTTTCTAAGAGAGAAAATTTTAAGTGGGCTCACCTCCAAAAATGATATAAACATGTGAAGTGATACATAGGTTCACGATCTCAATCTAGCCATTTCATTCGCAATATACACATATTTCTAAACATTATGCTGTATGTATGTAATAAATACGGACATTTTTAAAGTCATACTGTGCATTTTAAAAATAAATAAAATGTGCTAAACCCAGGTTCAATAAAAAAAATAAAGTACAGGGCCAGTGAGATAGCTTAGCGGTTAAGGCACTTGCCTCCAGTGCCTAAGGCCCCCGGTTCAATTCCCCAGGACCCACATAAGCTAGACCCTGTAGTTCTCTCTCTCTCTCTCTCTCTCTCTCTCTCTCTCTCTCTCTCTCTCTCTCTCTCTCTCTCTCTCTCCCTGCTTGAAAATGAATGAATAAAATATTTTAAAAAATAAAGGACAGAATGAGTACACTTGGTTTAAAAAGAGAGAACCCTACACTTTACATAAATGAAACTCTTGTGGAAGAGGAGTAAGGAAGATTGGGCAAGAAGAGAGGCAAGCCTTTCCCAAGGAAGTGGAGCACAGGTTACAGGCAGTCCAAGAGCCAGCATCTTTGTCAAATAGATAGACCTGAGTTTCTGCATGAGCAGACCTCCCTGGGACACCTGCAAGTGCTCAAATACCTGCTGAGAACAAGCATCTGTGTGATCTTGATACACATGTGATGGTGATATGGAAGGCAGATGGTTGTGGTTGTCAGGGACCTTGTCCCTGAATCAAAGGAGCTGAGCTGTGCATCTTCTTGGCCATTATGTCCTGGGAGGCAGAGAGGGGCCATGGAGATGACTGGCCTGGAACAGATTGGGATAAGCCTTTTATAAAATGGAGAAAGAAGCTAGTGCATTTCCTATTTTTTTTTAGTAGGCAAACATGGCAGGGAAACAGAGGAAGGGTGTGGGAAGAAGGGAGGAGGAGAGTGAGATAGTGTGATAGTGGCAGTGAGCAGAAAGGAAGGGAGAGACAGAGACACAGACAGATGAAGGAGAGGAGGAAGAGAGGAAAAGAGAGATGGAGAGAGAGCAAGCAAGCGAGCAAGCAAGTATACAAGTGAGTGAGAGAGAGAGAAAGAGAGAGAATTGAATACATACATGCACATATACATATATACATACATACATACATACATACATACATACATACATGCCTTAAGGAGAAGAAATCATACCACCTGGATAGAATTCCTGTTTGTCTTGGGTGTTTCCCAGCTGGTTGCTGCTCTATTTCCTTGCTAGAGAGAAGAATTGCTTTGTTATGAGAATTGAGTTTATAATATATGTAAAATCCTTATATATTTCTACCACATAATCAGTGATAAACACATGAGCATTTAATACTATTATTTCTGTAAATACGTTCATTCAAGTGCCTTATCTCTGGATTTTCTCATTTAGTATTTTGTCTTATTTTTAGTCCATCTTTATTTACCTTGACCCACTTTCTTCTTTCAAATTTCTTCTTATTTTTGCAAGAGTTTTTTAAAAAACTTATTTATCTGACCTTCTTTCTGAAAGGGTAACTTTCTTGAACTCACAGTGAGCTGTCATAGAGAAACGGACCATTTCCCAGTGTTATTCCCCTTGATCTGTTCCCAGTACTGGACTCCAATCTTGTTCTATTTACAGGTTTAGAAGATCCTTCTCTCTTAATGTTTTCCCACACTTGGTTCTTCAGAAAATTGGAGTAACAAGGGATGTGAGGCAACCAGTGTGAAACTAAGTAGAATATCCCCAAGATAGTAAATTAGAGTAATTTCATGCTTTGAAGCCCAAGTCCTGACTGATTTCTCAAATGTTCATTCTTCTTTTGCCTCAGTGTGAGCTAAATGTGATCTTGAATGAATCAGAAGGAACAGAATTGAGACTAGGTAAAATATATGACAAAATAAGATGAAAATAACAACAGCCAAAATGTTCTTCTAAGAAGTAATGGAAGAAGCATTTGCTTGTTTTCAAGGTAGTGGATAATGATGTTTTAATAATCACTAATTTGACTGATCTTTCATTAACATATGCTAATTATACAAAACATTGGCATTCATTATGACATATATGTATAAATGTATTTTGATCACATCACTCTTCTGTCACCCTCTCCTTACTCCTGATGCTCCTCTCCTCTCCTCTCATCAAATAGTCCCCCCTTCTACTTTTTTTTTGTGACTGAATGACCTCATTAGTGCTGCTTACAGGATCCTTGGTGAGAGATTACAGGAGCATGGGATTCTTCCAATGGTTACACCACTGAAAACAAAAAGAGTATCTCTCCCCTAATAATCATTAATCATTTCCCCCCTTATTATCACTCCCCTGGTGATCCTTAGTCACTCTCCCCATTAGGATTTCCTCCCTCCAGTGAGCTATGTATATTCATGGAAGGATGTTTTATTGTTGAAGATGCCACAGAGTGTTGTTATGCAACACCCAGAGACCCTCCTAGATCCAGAATGGTAACCAGCTCCCAGATGGTAACATGTGCAGTGCTGGAAAGTGTTACATGAGCTGCCAGGGGAAATTGGTCAATTATAGTTGGAGAAAGCAGAAACCACTGATAGACAATACAGACTGATGCCACGAGAATGCTGATCACACTGCTATATAGAAGAGACCAGCAAGTCAAGAAGTGCTCGTCTGTGCGATAGCGGTGCTAAACCTAGGTGGGTTAATCAATTCCTTATGGATTGGTGAAGATATCCACTCTGTGACAAGGAACCCTTAACTGGAACTGGGATCCATAGTTAAATCTTATGGGGACCTAAAATCCAGGCTCCAAGGGGAAATTCCCACTACCAGAGAGCTACAGAGAGGCTACACCCATTAGAATCTTGCCAAAATAGCAATGGGTGTCTCATTTAACCTATACTGATCTCACTCTCCCATGGAGATTATGTTTGTGTTTTTCAGAAGGTAGCGAGAGCTGTGGACAACCAATTCCACCAATAAGACAAGGGATGATGGCTGACATCCTGGCAGGAGATGAACCACCCCTGACCTATCATATAGGTCCCAAATGAAACCTATGAGAAAGTGGCAAGATAAATAAGAGACTTGTCACCACAAGAAGTCAGATAACCAAGGAAAGGTCAATGGAGACAGACATCACTGATACCCAACACAACCCAAAGCAGAAGTCCAGAGACACTTAAGATCTCAACATTAAGGCAGATTTAAAACTCACCCACCATGACTCAGGGAACTGAGTGGAAGAGGGGGCAGAAAGATTGCAAGAGCCATGGTGGAGGAGAATGTCCAGAGACATTGCTCCCCTCAGCAACAACACACAAAGGGGGGAAAAACTGGCTACCTCTTGTGCAACTCAACCTCCTACTCCATGATCTGATCCAACATGCCCTCCTAGGAGGGCCCCCAGTGGGTTGAGGACAGAGAGGAGGGAAATAGGGGTACCATCACAGGACTTGCTCATACAATGTATCTAATTATTGACAATAAAAATATTTTTTAAAATATGATTAGCTTGAGAAGGTGGCGTGCCAAGAGTGAGAACTCTGGGGAATACAGCTTTCTCACGTGAAGGGCAGCGTTCATCTTTAGCTCTCAACTGCAGCAGGAGCTTGGCACCCCTAAGACAGACCAGTACCCTGGATACATCTTACAGAATGACTGATATCTGGTTCATGAGAGTCTCAGCTGACATCACAGGCAGGGCTACATGAAGCAGGCCAAGATGCTGCTGAGGAATTGATATCAAGACAAGAGGAAGTGGGAACGGGGACTCAAAGCATTCACAAGGCAGACTGTGAAAGAGAACAATAGAAAGGCTGAGAGAATTCCACAGCAAGGCAGCCAGATGACAAGGCGAGTTGCAGGGGGGCGTTGTACCATTCATCTCCTCTGAAAGCCCCCAGGCAGAAAGATGGATGGGTGCTGTCACAGCTGTTATCCATGCCATTGACTTTATTATATGGTAGAAAGCCACCTGTCACTTTTTTGGCTGCATGCAGAGGTACAATACTGGCTCCTTTCCTTCAAGGCAGTGCAAACATTGACTAAGTTTTCATCTTGAAGCACCTTTAATACTTGTTTCAATCACCGGTCGATCCATCATGTGCATTTAATTTAAAAAGTCATAACAAGCAGAATTTCTGTTCAACGCAAAGAGCTCATAAAACAAGGGCTATGATTTATCAAGTCTAATGGATTTTTTTGTAAAGGTCTTATAGGAATAAATAGTAAAATTCCAATGATGGTCTTACAATAAATACTCAATATTTTATTACCTATTTATGGTGTAATCTTGCTTCCCCACAATATATATAGCTCTTTGAAAGACTTTAATTGTGGCCATGTGGTTTGATTGCCAGGAGATGGCAATAGAGAACTGTTTCCATAGAAAGCCTGATAAAGGCATTCATGCCACCAAAATTAAACCAAGAGCCAAAATGACTAGATTTTCAGTACTGTTTTCAAATGCAAAAATATCCATTTTCAATTCTTAAATTATTGAGTTGTTTCTAATCATTCATTCTGATTTTTACCCAAAAGCGTTGTCATGACAGATTCCCCAAGATCAAAAAATAATCACTTTGCTGTCCTGGAAGCAATACAACAATTTTGAAAAAAAAAATCCTGCATATACAATCAGAAATTTTACAAAAGCCATAGGCAATGAAGTAATATGGAAATGTTATTAGATTATGATGATTACTGCTCAGACAAGCATACCTGAAATTTCAGCAAAAACATATGAGTATTTAAAGTTTCTCACAGAGGTCTGTAGTACTTGGATCGAGATCAAGCCAACTTTTTCTACAAGACATCCATGCAAGCATTTTGGTGTGAGGCACTCCATTCTATGAAAGATTTTGTCACATGATTTGTAAAGCGGAAGCTGTGACTGATTTCTACCAAAGGCATACACTCTTCTTTGTGTTTGGCCCCGAGAACTACAAAATCCAATCATTTTCTTCTTTGTTTCAGCTTCTAGGAATCTCAGACAGAATACATTTTAAATAAGAATTTTTCAATACACTTTTACATTTTATCATTTTATTCTTAATATATCTTTAATCCTGAGTAATGGTTCAATTTTATTATATTGTACTTTCATTTTCTTCCTGTCGGATCTCTTTTGTGAATATATGTGACTTAAATCTATGAAGGCAATAAGACTAACTGCCTTGTCTAGATAACTAAAGCCATGTTTTTGTGATGGTTTGTGGCTTAACCTATAAGAGGCATGACAATTTTCTCATAAAATAATAAAGCATAACTGGAAAGCCACCTTGCTCTTTCATTGGTGTATGATGATGTATGTATGTATATCTGACCACTCCAGTTGCTATCTCTAAGCTAGGGCATTTTAAAGAAAATATTTTTAATGAACTAATTTTCAGTTTGTTGACATTAATATGTCTTTAAGTGCTCTTTGAGCCATTTTGATCTAGGTGACAGTCTATTGAAAACTCTTGGTTTATTGCATGGTTTGTTGCAGATGATTCCAAATGGTTCTTGATGAGTTGATTTGGAGCATTTTGGGCCAGTATGAGTAAAGGGAAGCATAACCAACTACATTATATTTACTCCAGGATTAAAAATAACTCTGCATAATGTTATAGATACAAACATTTATCCCAGTGATACCTATCACCACAGTATTGGATACTGGATATTTAATTAAACAAATATTGGAGTTTTTGAGATGGGGTCTCATTGTGCAGCTGAGATTAGATTCAAATGTTCCATCCTTCAGCATCAACCTCCTTGGCCCTGAGACTACAGATTTGCCATAACACACAGCTGAAATTGGATTTTTATAGTAGGATATTAGTTGTGCTATTGTATATGATTAAAATATAGATTTATCAATAATGTTTCAACATATACTTAATGTGATTGAAAATTTATGTCTGTTTGATTATAAAGATATGCTGACAAACTCAACAGTAAGTATTAATACTATGACTTTTGGGGTTAGTTCCATCAGCATACTTTGAATTTTTTAATCTTGGACCTGTCAGATTTACTGTTTGTGGTGGTTTGATTCAGGTGCTCCCCATAAACGTATGTGTTTGGAATGCTTGATCCCCAGCTGAGTTAATTTGGGAATTAGAACCTTGTTGGAGGTAGATTGTTGTGGGTGGGCTTATGGTGTTAGAGTCAGCTTCCCCTTGCCAGTGTTTTGGCACACTTGCCTGCTGCTGTTGTCCATCTGATGTTGGCCAGGAGATGATGTCCAGTCTCTGCTCATGTCATCATTTTCCCTGCCATTGTAGAGTTTCGCCTTGAGTCTGTAAACCAAAATAAATCCTTTCTTTCCACAATATGTCTTTGTCCAACAATGAGAAAGCTGACTGCAAGACTCACAAATGAAAAGCAAGGCAAGTGCTCATGTGCTGCTGAGATTAAATAGTCCCAGAGTTCTTGTCTCTCCCCATTCCTCCAGTTCTATGTAGCATCACAGGGAAACTGACTCAACAAGCTGCATTTCTGAGGATCCTGTATCCATTGACTCATTGCAAATGGAAGATGCTTGTAGGGGCTCAAAGGATGGTAAGCAGGAAACAGCCAGAATGACATCTTCTCTCTTCTGGGGTTAGCTTGTGAGACACTGGTTAAATCTTCTGTGTAGGAGCTCCCCTCTTCTGGTCTCTGGGGTTTATTTCCTGCTTCTGCAGATCCTCATGTCAACAGAGTTTCTTGCTAATAATTGTCTCTGGGCTGCCTTACTGTCACTTGTCTGGCTTCACAGCCTTCCCCTCACTTCTGTAACCATTTTCTTCAATTAAATATTCTCCATTATAAAAAAAAAAAACAAGAATGGGTTCTGTTGCTCTGGTAGATCTTGCAGAATTTATATGATTTGGTAAAAAAATGCATTTAACATGAGACTGTTGTCTATCACTGTGAATTTATTATTCATTTCATCTTTGGTACTGATAGTCAGATTCCATAACTTCCATTTCACCAAAGAACACCCCGTTGTACTAAAACTACAAAGGTAAGTGAAGAACAAGAGGGAAGGGGATCCAGAGCCAAAAGAATTCAAGGGGCTGTTTGAATATTATGGATCAAAGAATGTAATAGAATTTTAGATTATATGATTTTTCTTATTTTTGGCATAAAATTATTATTTTACTAATTTTGGAAAAAAATCTCACTACATAGTCAAGGTTAACCTTGATCTCTTGATCCCCGTTTCCTAGCTATTTGAGTACTGGGATTTGCTGGTGTGTGCCACTATGCCCAGATAACTTTATTGTATTTTCATATTTAGTGGGGGGAAATGGCAACAGTCAATTGTGGAAAACAAAAATTCATCTAAATGGCATAGCTTTCCATATATGGTACCATTGCCAATAAGCCTTCAGAATCACAAAAAGGAATAATCTTTTTTATCTTCTCAATGTACACATACCTTTGATTTTAAGGCTCACTTATTCTATTCATTAAAGAAATCTGTATTATATACCAAATATATAGCAATGTTACAAGAATTGAGAATACAAAAGGAAAGAAAAGAGAGGGAAAATCACTGCTTGTTTTGTAGTAGGAAGGATCATATAAGCCCAAATCATTAAACTGTGTATAATATGGATGATGGTAAATGCTAGAAAAATATTAAAGCTGGGAAAGGCAGTATGGAATAATATTCCAGGGAAAGAGCTTCATTTTTTAAACAAGGTGTCTGGCAAAGGCTCAGGTTCAAGAAGGTCCAGCAGGTATATATCCCCCAAAGGAGGACTCCTGAGGAACATAGAGTCTCCCATGATACAAGAAGCCAGTTTGCTGTCAGAGACATCATCAATTAAAAATCGGATTTTGAAACAATGATTTAAAGAGAAAACAAAAACAAACCAACTGTGCCATATTCTCTATGTGTACATATGACTTTAACAATAGCAAATATTTATCATTGTGTGCCACTAATTTTTTTTTAGCTTGAGGATAAGGGTTTTGTAATTTGTTTCACATTTACAAACAGCATCTAAAGTGCTTCTAAATCACCTCTGGTCAGTAGATGAAATGCAGAATGCCCTGGTAACATGCTATTTTTCATTATCTTTGCTTATTTGTGCCCTTTGCAGACTAACATTATAATTTGGATTCACACTGAAGGCTTCTTATATTTTGTTCTGTATTTTTTTTAAGTTTAGGTACACCTTTGGTTTCGTTTTCTCCTTTATTTAATTACATATTGCTGAAAGTTAAATAGCTTATCTTCAAAGGCAGCTAGAAACTCAATATCTAACCTTAGCGATACCCTTCAGAACTCATGAATCAGTCATACCAGTTTTCCTAGCTAGGAAATGCCTGTGATCAGTTCAGAAATATTCGGTTGCTTTTACCTCAACAGTCAACAACTGCTCCTTCACAACTTACTTCTCTGTCTGGAGGCTGAATTTTTCCTCTTGACGTTGATTGACACATCCTCTTCAGTGAAAATTTAGAAATGTGAATGAAAAGTACATTTGATCTCATTTGATATCAAGTGTCTCAGAGGACCAACATTTTATGAAATACACTTGGGGAAAGGCTTAAGTTTATTTTGAATTAATTTTTACAAAATTCTTTTGTATAGCTAGCATCCAGGTAGGTGATTTTTAGCATATTATGTGAACATTGTAGAACTGCTCAGGCTATGCATTATAAGAAGTACCCATTCCTCTTATCCCACCCCTTTTACCACATAACTTATATGGCATTTTATGTGGGTTCCTCAAAACCTCCAATCTATGCATTTAGGTATAAGTAGTAAGTGCATATCTGTGCATGCATGACAATGTAAACATGTCTATCAAGTACATACATGTGTTATAATTTTTGAATACAAATTAATATGAAATCTAAGTGAAAACCATAAATATTTCCGTTGATTTTGATATTTTTTGCTCATTTATATTTCAGAAAATTTTTTATGTCATTGCTTATTAATGAATTTTTGATATGACATCATTAGATAGGTGAGCCAAAAGTCACTTAATCATTCCTCCATGCCCACAAAGGCCCAGGGAGCTTCATGGAAGAGGGGGGTGGAAAGATTGTAAGAGCCTCAGGGTCTTTGGGAATAGCCGGAGACACCATGTTTCTTTCACCCCTGCAGAAACTGACTGAAGCCTCTTGGTCCCCACACTGAATACCAAACCCCACCAAAGACCCGCAGCAGAATTGGGGCAAGGGAGAGGGAGAGGGGTTCTATGCATGTAAATTTAAAAAAAAATTCTTATGCTAAAAATTATACATATTCAAGCCAAATTTCTATGTAGAACAAGAATCTGGACTCCAAGGGAAAGCTCCCACTAACCATTGTCAAGGGAATATCCAGAGGATTTGCCAACCGTCCCCCATAACTATCTGCTGCTAGCACAACACTGTATTCCATGTATTCCATGTATTCCATGTTCCTGTATTCCATGGAACATTCTAGCAAGTCCCCTGAGGGGCAGGGTGGAGGGAAATGGTGGTACCAACACATGACTTGTGCATACAACAGTTCTACTTATTAATAAAAGAAGGCAAAAATATTATACCTCAATGGGGCTAACAAACTTTGCCACCAGGAAAATCACCTCCTCCAGTGCTTTCCCATGATTTCCTCTTCAGGGAGAGTGCTGGAATTTAACAAATAGAAATACTAAATTTTAATTTCAGATGAGTAACAAGTTGTAATATAGATATATCCTTAATAATTCATAGTACATTCTTATGAAGGGTATTTGTTATTGTTATTTATTTGACATTAAAATTTTATCTTGAATTTTATTTTGTAAACTTCCAGTCAGCCATTTACTTTGCTTGGTTTGGTTAAACTAAGTTGAAACTAGGTTTACAGGCTTCATAACTTCCACTGTTACTGTTTCTTCCTGTACCTGAAGGTTTCCTGATCTCTCAGTCTGGAGTTATTTCACCATGTGCCTATTTCAGTAGAACTAAATTGTACTTCACCTGCGACATGGAAAAAGTTCAACTTTCATTAAAGTTCCTTCTGTGTGCGTTCAGTAGTCTCTGTTATTTAGAAATTATTTGAATGAATACGGTTCTGATGACTTGGTTTTCTGTCCTGTTTATCATTTAGTCCAGCTCCTTGGGACAGCAGACATTCAAAAAACAAACAAACAATAAATAAACTTGTTCTTATTTCCTCTGGTTTGCTGAAGGAAAACATCACCACTTAATCACTAGAAAAGATAGGAATGTGAGCAGAGCAATCCTACACCATCCTGGGGCACTTGAGTCTTTGGCAAAGTGATTCCTGATTTCTAATGTGCATCCCTTTCAGCAAAGGGCTGGTTTGACCCGCACTAACAGTTCATCATCAGGTATACGCTCCCCTTCCCTGATTTATTATAAAGAATTAAAGTGCTCACTGGTATTTACTTTTGATGATTTATGCCGAGAGCTTATATTTACAGTCAGTGTGGAAGAAATATTGAAGTGTGTATTCACACCAAGCATTTTCAGAAACAGCCCGCTGACTATGGGCTGGCAGTGCCTAACAGAAGTAGAAGAAAGCTCCTCTCTTCCAGAAGCAACAATCCATTCTAATAGACTCACCGCAAGAGAGAAATTCTCTTTATTTACTCTTTCATTTATCCACTCAACCAGGAAGTCAATATTCACTTAGCAAACCACCACAGCAAAATCAAAAATCAAGCATGCATATATGGGCATGAATTGTGCCATGTCCTTAAGGCCATACTCATCATTGGCATCATTATAATTAAAGTCTGATGGAATTCCTTTGTATATTCATGACAAAGTACAGAACCAGTATCCTCCATAAGTGATAAATAAAAATCCCAATATCAAGGAATGTTATTTGCTCTGAACAGGTCAGCTTTGTTCTTCAGATTGTATCATTCTTTCTGAAATAAAGAAAAAATAATAACAAGAAATCAGTTATTAAGCACAAACAATTTGGGACAACATCAAGTTAAAGAGTTCTCTATGTGGTGGAGTTTCTTAGTTTTATTTATTCATTTTCTCATGTTTTTTTTTTTTTTTTAATAGAGTCTCACTATGAAGTCCAGAGCTCAGGCTGACCTTAAAGTAGTAGAGTTCTTCCTGCCTATTCATCTCAGGTCTGGGTTTACAGGCATGGAGCACCATGCCCAGCTGTAGATCTTTTGATATGTCGTTGATTTTTTTTTTCTTAATCATAGCTTAAACTTTGTGTGATTTATTTTTTGTTGCTTTAGAGGAGCAAAAACATACTACATTTGATTTTTATCAGACACTATAAAGACCAAGATTAAATCCTTATATGTAAGTATACATGACAATTTATGCTATAACATGCTTTTATTATAATTAGAATCCTCTAACTATCAGCTTAGCAACCTTTTTTTTTTTACAATAAGAAGTGATATGCAGGATGTGGTAATTAAAGTGCTAATTGGGCGTATTAGGGAGAGAAGCTGAAGGAACCACTGAGAGTTGTGAAGTGAAGGATTTATTTTGGAACTCCCTGTGGTCACAATTGTTGGAGTCACCCAGGAATGAGAGTCTGAAAAGGAACTCTTAGAGGATCAGAGAAATGTGGAAGACAGGCTTGTTGCAGCCAGAGACCATCAGCCAATTTCGAGAGTGAAGCTTTTTCTGAGAGAGGCCTTGTCTAGCTGTTCTGGAAGGTGATTTCTCTATTCCCAGGTTAGCTAAAACCAGCAAGATGGGAAGAAGGGCTGGTGTAGGGTGAGGACCAGGGGACACATGGGTGTCGGCCTCATGCATCTCCTCCATGAGCAAAACTGTGGGACTGTCAGAGGGTAGTGGAAACTGCTTTGCTTCTGTCCTACCCCCCCCCCCCACACTCTGAACAATTCCAGCAAGACAATACAGAGGATCGGATTGCAGACAATGTCCTTTCCATTCAGGAGGATGAACACAGATGGAATGGGCTGCTTAAAATGGTTTTAGTTCAAGTGTTCTAGGTGTGTTAACGCTGATCTCCAATCCAGGACATGTTCCCATGCTCCTGTGCTCCTGTCTGTAAGTACTCTTTGCATCTGGTGGTCTACTTCTAGTCCTCACTCTGCCATTAGTTCAAGGTGACCTTGGCATAGAGACTTAAATTCGGGTTCATTTTCCTGGTTTGCTAAAGGAAAGAGGCCTTAAAATTTCTGAGTTTTGGCATCTTCAGCATATTCTTGCTAATACAAAACATTAAATAAAGTAGACTTTCTGAAGGCTCAATAAAGGTTACATAAGAGTGTAATGAAAACTAGATACAGGTCAGGAAAGTTATTAGTTTCTGCCAGGAAGAACTGGAAGAAGTAAGGACATTATATCCTATAAGCATGAAGGCACGTTCCACATGGAGAAAATATGCCATTTCATTCAAGTCTGGAGTTTGTTTTCTTAACAAAATGTACCTCCTAGTGTCCTCACCAAAATAACAAGGAACACTTTTAAAGAGGTTTTAAATGATTGGTTTTTCTTGCTTTGCAATTTCTTCAGTGTGTTATAAGAGATAAAACTGCTTCATTGGCTAAGTTAATTTTCATGTGCATTTAAATGATTAATAGAGGAAATAGTTTTGACAATACTGAGATGAAATTGCTTTTTCCGTAATTAAAGAGCCTGCATGTCTAATATAATTGTTTTTTTCCCCCAAACACTTAGGATGCACCTACTATGTGCCAGTCAGTCAACTGACATTATCAAAGGTTCTTTGAAGACACAGAAGCAACAGGATAACAGAAAGCACACATCCATGCCAAAGCATTTTGGGGTGAGGGGCTCCATTCTATGAAACACATCACTTAATTTTTGAAAGCAAAGAAGAAATCCTGGAAGGACACTTCAAGGAAGTGATACTCTAAATGGAGGCAATACTTTTCCATCCAGCTTTATCATTTTTTTTAATACAGAAGAACTAGCCTGACAAAACGAAGAGAGCTAAAAAGTAGTCTCGGGAAATCAAGTGAGAAGAGGCTACATGAGCCTTGCTCACTGTCATGATGGGTGGTCTCCATTTTGGTGTCAGAGCTCAGTCCTGCCAGTACATGGGGTGAGGGGGTTGTCAGTTGATAGAGAAGCATAGGGTAGCACTCTTAGCTACAGCGTGAGGTATACAGAGTCATATCTAGAGAATAAATTTGGGATGACTTTTGAAGGACATTAAAAAATGGACTTGCCATGGTATTAGAATAGGCAGATTTGCATTTTCAAACTTTCCTGTTTCTTTACAGGTTAAATTTGCAGTGACCTGGAGCTGGAAGACATTCACCAGTAAATGATAATTAGCCAAACCAAACTGAGATAATGTTGGAAGAAATGAAGAAGAGTTTAATGTTTTGAAAAAAATGTTTAGAAAGCATTTTATTATAGTTAAAACATTGATATTTTAAAATAGTTTAAAACATTAGGTTCTGGGGAAATCAGATTCACTCATTTACTTAATTATGGATGTGCATGCATTATAATGTGTTGTTTCGTTCCCGTGGGAATGCTGTTGGTAGCTGTCATTTGCAGCTGTTGCACTGGGGACACTTTCAGACACTGTTCTGCAGAGGCTGCGCTGTGAGCGCCAGCTGGGGCTCAGCGGGTAGCTGAGTTGTTAGGGAGGGAGTCAGGTGTGCATCAACTCCCCTTTCAGGACATGAGCTGGCGAGAGAAAATGACTCCCGGGATCCAGCCATGGGGGCCAGAGAACCGGCAGATCATTTATTGTATGTGGAAGGGTTTTATATATATATATATATGAGAAGTCAGGGGAAATTCAGAGGCAGGGGCATCAGCAAGGGGATTGGTTGGGTCAGGGTGGTCTGTGGTCTGTGGATGTCTCACGAGTGGATAGGCAGGTGCCAGTAACCTGTGAATGCCTAGTTTGCATAGATAAGTTGAGGACCTGCTCAGCCCTGAGTGGCAGGAAGTATATAGTCCAGCACACCTGGGGCAAGAACACATGGCTCCTATGGCTTGTCAGGGGGCCAGGAGGTTTCTAGGATCAAAGTCTCAGAGTCAGAGACTTTACTGTGGCTTCAGCCTGTCTCAACTCTAGTTAACCCTTTATGTCCTCTGTGCCTTTTAGCAAGGTGCCACAATACTGTATAAATTCTTACTAAAAATCTGGTTCTAGTTTCAGTCAGACTTGAAGTCATGCCTTGTTCCATTTCTGCCCAGCCAAGCTATGAAGATATTTAGTAGACATAGTTTCTGATACAGACCCATGAGCAGCACAGCTCCATGCCATTGTCCCATTGCTGTTGAAAGAACTATATACTTAGACTAAAGAGACTGCTCAGTGGTCATGGTACTTGCTTGTAAGGCCTGTGTGCCTGGGTTTGATCCCCCATGGCCCATGTAAAGCCAGATGCACAAGAAGGCACATGAGTCTGAGGATTTTTGTTTTGTTTTGTTTTTCTTTTGAAATGGCAAGAGGCCCTGGTATCTCATATTCTCTCTCATATTCTCTCTCTCTCTCTTTCTCATAAGTAAATGTATTTTTTAAGATTCATTCATAAAGAGACAGCAGAGCAGTTCACAAACCTGAAAACACAACACTTCCACCTTTCATGACGTTACAGATAGATGCAGGCCATAATTCTGTCTTAGTAAGATGGGAGAGGATTTTAGAATTTCCAGCAAGATTTTTGTTATCATCTGTCTACCGCATTTATTTTCTTTCCCACAATAGGGCTGCATTGACAAGGCATGCTGTAGCCATTCTGTGACCACACATGATGAATGAAATGTAAGATCAATGGGCACTGGTTATTGAACATTTGTATCATACCTCAATTGCCAACCCAGGTCTCTTGCTATTTGAGAAAATAAATCTCTTTCTTGGTTAACCACTATTTTGTGGTTTCTTTCATGTATAGCTGAATTCATTCTGACTTCCTCTTAGAACTGTATCATCTTCCACAAAAGGCAATTTCAAAAGCAGCTGAATCTGAGAAAGACATGATGTAAGTCATCTCCTAAGTTTACCCAGCAAACACAGGCTGTCTGTCATTCTCCATGCCACTAAATATGGTTTTAGGGAGAGAGTAGCACTCTAGAAAATATAAGCATTTGTGGGTTTTTTTGTGTTTGTTTTTATAGTTACTTTTCTCCTCAGTAACTGTAATAAGAAGATATAAAAAGATTTCAGGTCATTCTATACATTTATATTTAGGAGGAAAAGAACTGAGGTAAAAGTGTGAATGGGCCCAAGAGAGGTTTTCAACATTTTGACATTGAGGTATGATGTTGTCATCCACAAGTGCATCGGGCTGCATCCTTAGCTCTCATGGGATACATGTAGTCAGCTGATCATGTCTGAACTAAAACATCTTTTGACAATCCTGCATTTGATCTCTTCTTCACAATATTGTTAAGAGATATACCAGCACCTAAAGCAGAAAACCAAATCAAGCTAGCCTGATGCTCCTTAGCATTGAAAGAATATACATAGGCATCTGGTTGACAAGCAATTACCTCATAAAATTTTCTTAGAAGATCTTGAGGAATGGATATGCCTGTGAGATCATTTTTAATATTTTATTCATTTTTGGCAGTATTTTAAAGCAGATCTCAAGATATCAGAGAAAATGATGGCCAATAGCTTATGCATAGAGTAGAACTCAACACACACACACACATATTGAGGTAATAACATGCTGTCTTTTGGTAACAAAGTGTGTGTGCAAAGCTGTTAGAGAAAATATGATCAGAACAAACCTAGATGATTTGAACTAAAACACATTTTAAAAATGGTTAGACCATGACTCAGGGAACTGAGCGGAAGAGGGGGCAGAAAGACTGTAAGAGACATGATAGGGGAGAACCTCCAGAGGCATTGCCCCCCTCAGTAACAACATACAAAGGGGAGTGGAACCGGGTTGACCCCTAGGCTACCTATAACCCTCTACCCCATGGACTGATCCAGACTGCCACTGGAGAAGGATATCCGGCTGATTGGGAATAGGGAAGAGGGAAATTGGGGAAATGGGGATACCTACTCATTATTGGCCCATTCAATGTATCTAAATATGGACAATAAAGAAAAAATAGTTAAAAGACAGAGGAAAATGAGGTCTTTTCAACAGATGAAAAAGGGAAAATTAGACATTTACATATAAATATAAAAAAATCTAGATATAGACCTGGCACCTTTCATAAAATTTAACTCAAAATGAAATACAGATGTAAAGGTGAAATATGAAGCTAGGCATGATCATAAGTAAACACAGAAGAAAAATCTGGTGAGATTTTACAGGAAACTCCAAAGCATGCTCTGCAAAAGAAAATAAATAGATCATGATTTTCACCATGATGAGAAACCTCTGCTAAACTAAACAGAGTGCAAATCATGGATCAAATGAAGACATAACCTACATAGCAAAAAACAGTATTTTTCTAATTATTCATTTCCAATACATACAAAGAACTCATAAGAAAACATTACATTTTTTTTTAAAAATGGGCATAAATGACACCTTACCAAAGAATATACATTGATGTCAAGTATGCATAGATAATTATGTTCAATGTCATATGTTTAAAGGAGTTGCAAATTAAGTAAAATACTAACACATTCCTATTATAATAAATTAATAATAGACCCAGGCAACTTTTGGTACAAAATGCTTGTGAGAAGATGTGACCAGGCACTCTCAATCATTGCTGTGGAAATATAAGATGATATGGCTATGAGAGAAGGACGTTTGGAAGAAACAAGGTCTTACCTGACCTTTAAATAGCATTCCTATGTATTTACCTGTTTTATTTGAAAGCTTATATTGAAAAAAAAAACACAAATGTTTATAATAGCTTTATTCATGACTTTCAGAACTGGAAATAAAAGCAGATGTCCTTCAACAGGTCAATGGAATCCATACAATGGAACACTAGTCAGGACTAAAATGGAGTTATTCAGCTGGGTGAAGACAAGAAGAAACCTTATCATTAATTTTTTTGTAAGTTGAAGAAGTCAATCTGAAAGATTCCTTAGTATATGACTCCAATACTATGACATTTTATTAAGGGTAAATTTGGAGAGATAATAAAAAGATATGTAAGGAACAGATGAAAAGTTAAGGCACAGGGGAATTTTAGCATGGTAAACATATTCTGTATGCTAAAATGGTGAATACATGTAACATATCACTAAACCATGAGAGCCCAGGCTGTCAAACCTCATGTTGATATAACAGAGTAAAGCATAATATAAATTGCACACTGCAATTAGTAATGGTAGATCAATATTCTATATTGATCAAACAATGACCAATAACTAAGATTGGATAATTAATTATAACAAATATACAAATACAGGATGTCAGTAATGTAATTGTATGAGGAGAATATGTGGGAAATCTGAACTGTTAACTCAAATTTTTGGTCAACTTAAAACTGTTGTTCTAAAAAACAAGTCTTAATTAGAAATCTCAATTTAAAATAATATAGTAGTAATTTAATGTAGGCACCATCAATAATGGTCAAGAAAAGAAACTAATATCACAGTGAGGCTATGTTCATTTATTATACTTATAAATTCTCACAGAAAAATCTTGAAAAAATGACACATTGTAATATTGTTGTAGTCAGGTCCATGTTGCTTGGATGAACTTCCAGGCAGACACAGTTTATGGGAGGAAGGAATTTATTTCAAGTTCAGAAATCCATAGGAAATTTTATCAATGTCACAAGAAGCGTGTTACTTCTATACACCCAAGGAGAAAGAAATCACTGCGGTCAGCAAAGCACCAGCAGACACAGACCACCAGAGCTCAAACATCCCTCTCCACATACCTCTAGGCTGGAATCAGATGTGTCCCAAACACACCTTTGAGCTGGACTAATATCCTCCTCCAGTGATGCACTGTAGCAGGAATTTACTTGCTAGAGGCGGAAGCTCCAATCACAATTTTAATAAAACACCCGAGTCTATACAGTTTAAGCTATCACATTCCAGCTATTATAAATGTCTACAAAGAAGCACACTATGGCTTCAGAATTCCACAAGTTGTCCAAGAACACACAGGTGGGAAGTTTGGGCGCTAATCCACTTCCCTCATTTGGTGAATCCAATGCAGTCTAAAGCCATGCTGGTGCGATTATGCATGGGGCTTCAGACAGAGTAGATCTCCCCAGATTTGCTATCTCCAGCTAGGTAAGTGACTTAACTCTGAAAAACAGTCCTTTTATTCTCTTAGTAACTCAATGGTATTTTTATTTATGAGAGAGTTTTGAAATAAAATACTTAGCCCAAACCTGTAACATATTCAGTAGTTACCATGTAGTTCAGCAACACGATCATCATAATCACCGCATCCTCAACACCATCCTCCTCCTCACTCCCATCACCTTCTTGACAGAGTGCAGATAATGATCTGATGAGAACTCAGATAGAAGAGCAGGCATGTCAAAAGCCCACAGCTACCAAGAGCTGAGGACAAGTTTCACAAAGGAACAGTTGCAAGGGTAGCAATACTCTGAGATCAAGCACTTCTTATTTTCCTCTTTCCTTTGGGATTTTTAATGTAGAAGTCTCATAATACAAAGAACTTCTAGAGCTAAAGAGCTGTTGCAGAGAGATAATGGATCCAGAAAACGATTTTTTTTTCATATGTGCCCCTAATGATGAGTAAAGATGGTGGGACAAATCATTAAGATTATATAAGAGTTTTATTATCTTTGACTATTTTTTTCAGCAGAAACTATCCGAAGTGCCTCCCCTACTTTGCTGTTTTCCAAATCTCATATATTTCATGAATATTTGTGATCAACTCAAATTTCAATGATGTCCCAATACACCAGAGGATTCGTGACATATCAGGGAAGGCTCAGGAGTACTGAAACCAGTTCAGCTTCTTTGTTACCTAGAAAAGGCTGTGCATCTAAACCTGTTGAAGGCAAGGCCAGACCTTAGTTGAAAAAAACCCAACTTGATAACCCCTCAATAGGGTTGCTTTTCCTGCTGTACTTGTTAAAAGAATGGCCATGTGACTATCTCTTGAAGAAAGCCTAGCTTTGAAAGGATCAGGGACACATTGAATTTCACCATATATATACCTCAAAACAAAATCCTTTAAAGGATCACGGGCAAAAGATTAAAAATGGTGTACTCTGAGGCAAAGAAAGCATTTTCCTTTCTTGAATTCTTATTATTAGGATTTTTAAAAATAGAAGTGAATCTCAGAGGAGCAGAACTTGAACCAGGATATTTGTGTAACTCTTTGGGTGTGGTAAGAGCTTGACACAATCAGGGAAGGTTTGAAAGACAACCACTGAAGCATATGGATCCTGCTTTTGTTAAGAATTGTTGTTGAGGTCAGCTTTCTAGTTGCTGCGCAGAAAGAACCCAAGCAAAAGCGGCTAATGGAGGAATGGGTTTATTTGGCTTATGGACTCGAGGGGGAGACTCCATCTGGGCAGGGAAAATGATGGCATGAGCAGAGGGGTGGACATCACCTCCACCACAGCACTGCAAACAGCAGCAGGAAGGTGTGCCAAACACTGGCAAGGGGAAGCTGATTTATAACCCCATAAGCCGCCCCTAACAACACAGTTCTAGTGAGGTTTTAATTTCCGAACTGTCATCAGCTGAGCATTGATCACTGAGAACACATTCATTTGTTTGTGGGGGACACCTGGATCAAACCATGACAATTGTGTATATCTGACATGACTGTTATTCAAGCTGTGCAAACAGGACCATAAGGCTTGAGCAGAGGAGGAAGGGTACATTGTCCTCAGAGATTTTGATTGTTTTTTGGGGGGCAGGGCTGGAGAAGACAGGGTTACTAGAATGTAAGCTGACCTTGAGCTTTTTTTTTTTTCTTTTTGATCCTCCGCCTCCTTCTTCCAAATTCTGAGACTGCACTCATGTGCCACCATGCCCAGCTGGTTTTAAAGTTCATTCATTCATTCTGGCATCACTGTCAAGCGGCATAATTTAGCTTAGATAATATATCGTATTTCATTCATTATTAGATATGTGTAATTTTGTTTACATTTTTACATTTCTGAAACCTGAGTGTGCTGTGCAGTCAGTGACATCTTAAAACAATCCGTGCTGTTTGTCCCTTTAGTAACTCATAAGATAGGAATGCCTGTTACAACTGAAACTCTGGAGCTTATAGTATGAAAGGACCTGTCAGTATGTGGTACTTGTGTTAACAAGAAGGCAGAGTGGTCTTCTAAGAACTCATTGCTGTGCAAGGTAAACCTGCATCCACTTAAAATGAGGAAAGCAAGGGTTTGGAGCAGGGGAGTGTTAGTGAGGATGAGGATGTTCACGAAGATATGCGAAGACCCGAGAGTGACAGAGGTTACTGAGATTGAATATAGTTATGAGAATGCAGGAAGGAAGCGGGTTTAAATGTCTACTCAACTTTTCAGGATAATGGGAGGGACCAGACCTAAGGAAAAGTTTTTGGTATGGTCACTTGGATGTGTGAATAAATTGCAGGGCACCTGACAGATGAAGTCATGCAGATGAAGCAATGCTGATGGAACCAATTGTTGAAATTAGAGTAGGAGAACGGTTAAGAATATCCAGCTCTCTGAAGGACAACAGGAAATAAATGATTAGATAAGGAGAGCTCTTGGGAGGGAGGGTTCCCTAGGAAGCAGCAGAGAGTTAAGGACCAAACATCGCTATAGATAGCTTGTGTGAGATGGGTCCTTAGAGATTATCAGGTGTGGAGATTTAGATGAGCCTTGTTTACATCCCCTGGGAGTGATACTCAATATCATTTCCTGGTTTTTACTTAGCAAGCATGAAGCAATAACCACGTGAAGAATAGATTTTCATCTGTTGCAAATTGCTGAGGAAGACGTTGTTACACACTGTGTCTCGTATAAGGCTCTGTGAAATTGAATTTGCCTAAGACTTTGGTGCCAGGGAAGTTTCTGCTCTTTGCAGAATTGTTTTGGCTCCTTAAATAAAATGGTGAGAATATGTGATCCATTACTGCACTGTTTCTTTCCCCTGCCAGGAAGGTCAATGCTAAAGGCAATGTCCAATCACTTTCTGACTCCCAGATTCCTGGTGAAATTTCTGTCTGTACCTTTTATTAATTTGCACCTGATTCTTTAGCTTTTATCTTATACTAATGTATTAAAAGTAGTTTCACACCTATTTTGAAAAAGTAGGAAATATAAATTATAGATGAATAAAAATAAAGACACAGACATTATTTTAGAATTTGATTTTTTTCTTTGAAATAAAATCCAGGGCCTCCATTTGTGATTAATCTTAATGCATGGAAATGAAGGCTTGCATCATTGGTTTTCCTCTGCGTGATTTTCATGACAGGAGTTCTGTATTCAAACTATTCTAAGGGTTGAGCTCTTATCATTAGTGATTCAGGTGCACTAATCAAATAATAAACCTCAAATCCACACTGATTTCAATCTTTATTCAGGACATCAGGGAAAATAATCAGTGTTTGCTGAAGAAATGAAGAAAATCGGAGAGAAAATAAAAGTTATTTTTAAAATCCCCTTGGAATATATTACACTCGGAGGAAAATATGACAACTATTTTAAGGGTAATTGACAGCATCTCTTAAAAATTCCATTTTCCTTATTAATCATGACATTTATGATATGACAGATTAGAACTTTTAGCATAAGATGGTGTGCATCTTAATTGTTTTAGGAGTGTTTCTTAAGTTTATTTTATTGGTGATTGGTAAAATTTAGTTCCACAACCTTTCTAGAGTTCTTATCGAACACATCCAAGGTGGCTCTGGTCAGTTTCCAATAGAACAGATAGTCACTTACAAAACTGATAGGAACAGAGCCCAAGTTTCATAATGGTAAAAGTAATAGCCATAAGTTTGTGCAATTTCTAACAGAAGTGCTATATTATCGTTTCCTAGGGAGATGTCCAGATATGGCACTTAAAGCAGACCAAAGAAATGTTTACATCTAAGCCCAACTTGGGGAACCAGTGAGTTTTGAGGGATTACTTATAAGAGTATGGATGACTTCGAGGTAGCAACATTCATGAAATGCCTACCCCAGCAGAGGGATGACTGCCCGAAATTCTCCATCTGGAGCCCACTGCAGAGTGTGCATGCAGCCAAAGAGTCTCTCCTCTCAGACTGCTCTTCCTTCTTACATAACCTGGGGAAAGAGGCTATCTTCTATGTTCTATTGTCCAAGAATTCATCAATTTCCAAGTGCATTATTCTCCACATTTTGTTTACTTCATCCTTTAAATATTTGTTTATAATCTGATGATACTCATCTCTAGATCAGACTGTCTCTGTTTTATCCCTTGATTATTTCAAAAGAATTTCATTAGTTCTTTCCAGCAGGGTAGAGTGGGGAGATCACCAGGTCCTATGCTCAAGAGGTAGGTATCAAAAGATAGAAACTTTCCCAACATGATAATCTCAGAGCACTAGGAATTTAACATGGATTTAAGAAAAATAGAGAATCCCTTAGTACTGAAAACTACTAACCTTTAGCTCATGAGAATCAGATGGAAATCTAAAGTTTTCTTACCCACATATCTATGTCCACTTAGATAGTAAAAAGTTTCAGATGTGAATCCAGACATAACCATAATTTCCTAAACCAGAAATGGGCGAAGCATTGAAATCCAGACATTAATGTCAGATCTAAGCAGGCCCAGGCCAACAGTGCCTGTAATTCAAGTGGAACAGTGTTGTTAATGTCCACTAAAGAAAACTTTAAGAAATACTACTAGAAGAAAATTATACTTCATAAGTCATAAGATAAGGAAAATATGACCTACTACCACTAACCTGTAATTTATGTCTAGCAAATACTAAAAAAATGATGCAGGATTAGAGGATTGAATAATAATTATCAGAAACTTATATTCTATCCTCAAAATTTGATACACAAACTACGTATGAAATCAGGAAGGATGTAGAAGGTGTGAACAATCCTATCAGCCACTTGGACCTAATGAATACCAGTCAAACACATGCTCCATCAAGTGTATTAATCAATTCTGCAGAGCATACCAGTTGTACCTCACTACAGGAAAAGATTAAATAATACCAATCCCTGAACTGCCTGCTCAGAGTAGCCTGCACATCCTAAGAGTGTGCTCCTAAAATGTACACACTGTTCCAGAACATTTTTCAGTACTAAGACTTTCAGGTCCATATCCCAGTATCATTGGAACTCTTTACTCTTTTGTTCTGACTTCAAGCTGTGGGTTACTTTTCAAAATCCTTCTTTGGAATGAATGGTAAAGTTTCCTTCAATCCCCTCCTTTTTGATTAGCTTTAAAAAATTATACCCTAACCTCTTCTTTCGAAATAAGCCAACCTTGAAAATTGCCTGCCATTGAGAACTTGAACTTCTGATTCAAGCAGAGGCTCCTTCTATTCCAAGGTAAAACATAAAGTCATCAACTACTTATTTTATAAATATGCACTTAGATCGGATATTCTTAGTATTGATTAGACCAGTCGTTGGGCCCCCAGAGCAGCGGCAGAAGCATTCAGGGTACTTGTAAATTATCATTTTGAGCCATGAGCATTCTGGGTACTTATAGACATTTTTATACCAGCGATTTGGTGGATGGGACCCATTAGTCTGTTCTGTAATTGGTCTTCCAGGTGATTACTATGTTCACTCAATTTGAAAACTATTGATTGATCCACCCATGTTAAAATTGTGATTTGAATTAAAAGAAACAAAGTGGAACCAGGCCACAAAAACAAAAGAAGCAAAGAAAAAAGAAAAAAATCCTAGCTTGCTATGTAATTATATTCCATTTTTGAGGAATCTTACAAAGCTCCAGAATTCCTTTCCCAGTATTTGGGGACTGTAGCTTGCCTGTGATATGAGTGACTCATAACTAGATCAATTTCCTATTTTTCCCTGTAAATGCTTTTGCATGTTTGCATTTTTCCCATATAATTTCTGTTGCTTTCTTTGAATTACCTTTGGTTTTTCCTCATTTTGTTCAATGTTCAGTCTTCCTCGCGGCACATTCATTTCACTCTCATTTCTGCCCTCTAGCCTGATTTTTGATGTTTCCATCGAGGCTCCACACTGTGCACTTTTCCTATGACAGACTTCCAACTACGGACATCACTACGTTGTCCCATCTCAATCTCCTGGCTATTGAGGTCACTGGTATTCTTCAGACCTCCCCATAGCAGCTGTTTTTAAATGGCATCCTACAGATGTGCAGAGTATACTCAGGGCCAGACCTTCTTTCATGCTATCTTTGGCCCAGGCAGAACTTCTTTCATCCCATTGTGTATTGACTTGGTTTCTTTCCTGTTACTTACCTTTCAAAAGCAGCCACATCTACTGGGTTTGATATTGATTTTTTTTTAAAAAAATCTTTGTACAATAGATACTATTCTCAGTTTTTTAGTTTATGTGAATTGCTTTATAAAAGAACATCTAATTTTATTTTGGTTTTTGGTTATAATTTTCATTGTACGTAAGTTTTTTTTTTTTTTTTTTTTGGTAGGGTCTCCAGTTAGCCCAGGTTGACCTGGAATTCACTGTGTAGTCTCAGGGTGGCCTCAAACTCAAGGAGATTCTCCTATCTCTGCCCCCTCCCAGTACTGGGATTAAAGGTGTGCACCAACATACCCAGCTTTCATGTCTGTTTTTAATGGCACTATGTGCTGCTGAGCATAGATCTATTTTGTTGTTTTTAGATATTAGATAGTCCTTCATGGAGTTCACCCAAAATATTTTACTTATATGTGTTCCCACTCACTCGCAGTAATATAGGGCTACTCGTCTTACTGTGGAAATGTCATTTGTTTGCTTAGAAATAAAAGGCTTTTGGCAGCATGCAGCAGGAGCCCCACCATGCTCGGGCACAGCAAGGCATGACTAGTGCGCTCTGTTTTCTCCCTCTTTCTGAGATTCATCTACTTTTTACTTTTCGCTGTATTTCCCACTAAACATGAAATTCCTCACTGTTTCTTTTCCCTTTTATCTCAAATGAAGAGTATCATGGATCACTCAGCCTGTTCTGATTTTAACTGATTTATACAAACCTATTTTTCTTCTCACAGCAGTAGTTGGACAAATTCATTTTTGTGTAAATCCTAGCTTTAAGAAAAAATGTAATGCCAATACAATTTTAACAATAAATGCTGAGACATTGGAGTCACTCTTGTGGTTTCAAGGGTAAGAATTAAGAAATGCAGTTTTCTTTTCAATCGAAGATAAATTTGAGCTCATAAACATGAAAAGTGGGCTAGAGAGATTGCTCAGTGGTTCAAGTGCTTGCTTGCAAAGCTGCTGGCATCGGTTGAATTCCCCAGACCCACATAAAGCCAGATGCACAAAGTGGCACATGTCTCTAAAGTTTGATTGCAGCTGAAAGAAGCTCTAGTACACCTTTTCATTCTCTCTCCCTCTCTTTCTCTCTCCTACTCTCTCTGCAAATCTATCTATCTATCTATCTATCTATCTATCTATCTATCTATCTATCTATCTATCTATCTATATTTAAAAACTTATGCATCAAAGAGAGAGTGGAAGAAAGGCTGTGATATAAAGAATACACAAAAACTCATACACCACAACAATTAAAAAAGTGTTAAGTGTTCAAAGGACTTGCATCTACATTTATCAAAAATGTAATGAAATAACCAATGGGAATACATGGCATCCAACATTATAATTAGTCTAGCAGTTCAAAACCACACAAATTACTACTTTACACCTATTAGGCTGGCCATTTTCAGAAAAAAAAACAGAAAATAGAAGATATTGGTAAAGATGTGGAAAATAGGCAGTCTTGTGAATTGCTGGTGGTATAGAAAACAGTATAACCCAGTGGGAAATGGGTGAGACATGGTTGAAAAATTAAACATAATTACAATATGATCAAGGAAGCCCACTTCAGGCCGTCTACCCAGAAGTGAAAGCATGAACTCACACAAGTATTTGTATACTCACATTCATAGTGGCATTTTTCATACTAGTCCAAAGTGAAGGTGACCCAATCAATGTCCAATGTCCATTAACAAATTTGAAAATGAATAATGTGGGATATATATATAGATATATATATACCTATATATATCTATATATATATATCTATATATATATATAATTTAGCCTTATAAAGAAAATTCTGACATATGGAACACTATGGATAAATCTCGACAATAATATTCTACATAAAATAAGCCAGTGATTCCTGAAATAAGGTAGTTAGTAGAGTCAAATTTATAAAACAAACCATAAATAATGGTTGCTCAGGGAGAATTTGTGTTGCATGGGTACATTGTTTCACTTGAGCAGTAGCTGCCTCAAATCAATGTCAATTATACATTTAAAAATAGTGAAAACAGCAAACTTTCTATTCCACACAATTTTAAAAAATCAAATTCATTTACATGGTTGAATTAATAAAGCATCCTTGGGCTATTTACTTTTTCATCAGAGGTCATGGAAAAGAGGTCAGTAACATATTGTCATGATTTTTCACTATTTCAATTACTGTTTCATGAAGCTAAGACAATTATCTTGGCTTGAAATTCTAAGTGATGGACCCCTGCTTTACAGAAGTTCTAACTAGAGATTCTTTAATAATTTCATTTTAATCCTCTTGACTCTTCGTATTAGAAAAAGAAGATAAAAGAAGTAGTAATAATCAATGGAAAACATTTCACATGTTTATATTCCTCATTAATCTTATAAGCTTATCTGACATCCATTCCTCCCAAATAAATGGTTTTGGACATTTTTTTGTGTGTGATTATTGGTATTCCACCTTACCCCGTGAATATTTTGTGTATTTAAATTTTGGATGAGAAAAGAAATAAAATTCTGTGTTAGTATGACCAAATAATATTTATTTTCCACACACAGCATACATTTATGATGATAGAAAAGGTCTTTTATTTCATCATTTTGCAGAGAAGTTTCTAGACATATTTGATTATTCAAACACTCACTGGTTTTGCTTAATTAAATGTATATGAAAATTAAACCATGTTATTAGAAATGAATGTATCTGTTGGTGCAATTGCAACCGACCTTCAGTCTCTGCTTATTAGTGAATTGTACTTTCCTAACAGATTCAGTAGTGTTTCAAAGAGGAATAGAGGGGGTGAGGGAGGGGAAGAATCCTTTTAAAAAATCACACTGATTCAAATGGTTTAAGATCTATCCAGGCAGAAACTCATTAGGAGTGAGTAAATTTTATGGTATAACAGGTTTGAGATGGTGGACAGTGAGAATTTGTTAAAGTGAATGTCCATAAATTAAATCATTGTTTGGTCTGCAAGGTGGCCAGAGAGCTGTTTACTCAGATGAACAAACTATTTTTTCCTTGACAAATTGGTGCAGGAATTTTCTGAAGCAGTTACATTATTTATTGATCAGTGCACTTGTACTTCTGATAGCCATTTTCTAGAAAATACAGTGAAGTCATAGGTGGCCTCAATCAGTTGCTACCCTACCAGGATCATTTTTGTAGCCTGAGCTGAGGAAGGAATATGATACGGGATATGAACAGATGTGCACATCTGACATTGTGATGATTGTACAACTTTCCTTGGGTGGCTATAGTCTATACAATAAACAACATATTTTCCTATTCCTTATTAGAAGATTTTTTTAAATTGAGTTAACCGTGGTTCGATTACATTGAAACCTCTGAAGATCGCTGTTGAGGACAATATATCAACCAATTATGACACTGTTTATGACCACAGATTTTGTACTTCTATTCTGGAAGGCAAGATTATCATAACCAAACGAAGGACATGAAATGCATCCCTAGTACAAGGGTTCCATTCAGAAATAGTTACTTGTATATGCCAGTCAGAGAAAGGAAACTCGTACATAGGCTGCACATATGATAGTAAAGGATTTATCCTAAGCAGTTGGCTTCTGTGTCTATGGAGGCTAACAAAGGGTGTTACCAGGAGTTACCAGGAGGGCTCACGGTGTAATTCTTTCCCTTCTAAAGGCCAAATACTCATCATCCACCAAGAGAAGATATTCAAGTTTGAAAGGAGAGAGGACAAATTCGTTCTTACCTAGGGAGAGTCAGCTTTTGTGTTCTGCCCAAGCCTTTAACTGATTGGATAAGGCCTGTCCACTTTGGGAAAAAAAAATCTGCCTTATAAGCCTATGTGAGATATATATATATATATATATATATATATATATATATATATATATATATATATATTCATCTCATCTGGAAGCTCCTCACAGGTTATCCTTCAATAAATATATGCATCCTGTAGTTCCTCACATCCAATTTACCCTCACATTAAGTATAAATAAAAATTATTTAGTATTACTATTTACAGATATTTTTTCATAATAGAGAGCTTGATAAGGGGGAAGCATTACATTATTTTCAAAGGAAACATACATTCTGATTTGTAAAGACTAGTATGATATCTCAACTACTCTGATTTGAATTCCGTTCACTGTTTTGAAGATGGCAAGTGGTGTGTGGATTTGTTGGAATTGTTTAATTTTCCTGCTCTATTTAACCTACAAGCTAGGCTAGGGTGTGGAATTTAAGGGATATGGTATAAAATGAAAATCTGAAGTTGCTTTACACCTAAAAATGAATTTAAAATCCTAAAGCATACAGTTTTTGTTTTTAAAAGCATTTGTTTTTCAGTGACAGAATAAAAGCTCATACTGTGGTTTACCAGCCAGGCGAATGCCAAATACTCTGTTTTTCTTAATATTTGATTTATTTATTAGAGAGAGGGAGAGAAAGAGAGAAAATATGGGCATGTCTAGGTCTCTAACCATTGCTAGCAACTCAAGACATATCCACCACCTTGGCTTTATGTGGGTACTGGAGAAGCAGAACAGTGTTCCTGGGTTTTGCAGGCAAGTACCTTAACCACTGAGATATCTCTCCAGCCCCTAATACTCTGTTTTAAAGTGAATTTACCTTTTTTGTGACAACTAGCTGCAGTTTGAGGGTTGTGGCTGTCCACCACAGAAGGGAATCTGGCCATGTGGAGAAGCAGTTGAGGGTGTGAGAGCGGGCAGGAGAGCAGAAGTAGATAAATTGGCTAAAACTGTCAAGGTCAAGTTGTGAATTGGGGGTTCTAAAATAGGTTCGTTTTATTTTTGCTTGTTTGTTGTCCAGAGATAGGAGGATCGCCATGAGTTCTAGGCCACCCTTAAGCTACATTGTAAATTCCAGTTAGGCCTAGGCTAAATGGGAGCCAACCTTGAAAAACAACAACAACAAAAAGAAAAGAAAAAAAGAAAAACAACAATGACAACATTTTTTCTCCCATGTGTTTTCGCCAAAATCTCTTAGGAAACAATTTCAGAATTGGCATTTATATTCAGGAGCTTCCTCACACAAAGTAGAATTTATTCAATGGATAGTTTCCATTTTACTTTCCTTTTATTCTAAAGTGAGTCTTAAAAGAACTGACTGTCTAAAATCAAAGGTAACCCAAATATCAAAATATTTATTGATTACATTTGGTGCAATTATACCATTTAGAAAGATAAAGACTAGATTTTTTTTCAGGCAAAATTTGACATAGATAGGGTACAACCCATACTGAGATGAACACTGGACTGTTCATTTCCCGGTGAGCCCAGCACGGTCTAGAAAAAGTTGCTGAGGCACTTTGTGTATTGGAAAACCAACAGAAGTCATCTGCAGGGGAAACCAACTGGAAAATGGTTATTTCTAGTAGATGGCCGGTTTTAAGCGTTTATTATGCACTCATAAGAATACATGGCAAGTTAGAATAAAGTTCCTACAAGATGTTTATGCTACCCTAGGCAATGTTTGTCCTATAAGGATGCTAGTGTGATGAGTTCTGACAGTGTGAACCCTTGGTGTCTGCCGGTTAAAATGGATTTACCATCTGTTCCCTTCCTTATGGTCTTCCTCTATAACAACAGACAGAAATAATCCATAGTTTTATCAATTACTAAGATTTCATCAAAGAAAAACATTTTATAATTTGAGATGATAAAGGATTGCTGAAAACTTTCCTGATGTGATGGTTTGATCCAGGAGTCCCCCACAAACAAATGTGTTCTGAATGCTTAATCCCCAGCTCGTAGCTGTTCAGGTATTGGAACCTTTTTGGAGCTGTGTTGTTGGGGTGGGCTTATGGGTGTTATAGCCAGCTTCCTCTTTCAGTGTTTGGCACACGCTCTTGTTGCTGTTGTCCTCCTGATGCTGGCCAGGAGGTGACATCCACCCCTCTGCTCATGTCTTTGTTTTCCTGCCATCATGAAGCCTCCCCTTGAGTGTGTAAGCTAAAATGAACCCATTCCTCCACAAGATACTTTGGTCAGGTTCTTTCCTGCACCAATGAGAAAGTTGACAACAACACCTGATTTTTTCTGAAAATTAAATTATGCTGTGTGGTATCCCTACATATGTGAGTGCATGTGCCTGTGTTGTTTGTGGCATGTGGAGGCCAGAGATTGGTGTCACACTGCTTTCTCAATTGCTCTTCACCTTGAATTTTGAGGCAATGTTTCTCATTGAAACTGCAGTGTGAAAATTTGACTGGACAAGCTATTCAGCAAGCCCTGGCATCCTCATATCTCTGTCTCCCCAGGGCTTTTTTTAAAAACATGGGTGATTGGAAGTCAGGTCCTCATACTTGTATAGCAAGGACTTTCCAAATGAGCTCTCTGCCAAGCTCTAGCATTTCTCATTTCTAAGATATAAGATGAATTCTTAATTTGCTGGTTCAAAGAAAATAAATAAGAGCTCAAACAACATAGTGAGCCGGAAGCTGAAGGCCTTGAGAAGAGAGCACTGTCTCAT
Organism: Zapus hudsonius; assembly: GCA_004024765.1. Taxonomy (NCBI): domain Eukaryota; kingdom Metazoa; phylum Chordata; class Mammalia; order Rodentia; family Dipodidae; genus Zapus; species Zapus hudsonius. The sequence continues at coordinate 45,067 of PVHP010010374.1, forward strand.
CAAAGGCTCTGTGCCATAGCAAGATACAGGATGGCATTGAGGGAAGGCTTCCATTGTATAACAGTGACACCCTCAAGTGTCAGCTGCTGACTGTCCAAATGACTACAGGCACCTTCTACACAAGCAAAGCAGTTTCTTTAATCACAATGTGTTAATGGAAGGTGTTAAAACTACAAAATCTTTAATTGCTCAAAAGGGAGAAAGGAAGGAATAATACTTTGCCTGGCCTTTAGATCTATGCACAGAGCATGTGAAAGGAACTTCAAAGACAGTAACTGAAATAAAAGAGAAGTTGCTAACATCATAATTGAGATTTAGTAGAAAGGATGAAATGGGGGTCTTAAGTCAAGTCTTGGTAGATCCACTTTCGTGCAGTAAGTAAGCTTTTTGCCAAGTGGAATAACCATTGTCTTGATAGGAGAGATGTGGCTCAGATAGGCAAACTTCTGCCAGAGTAAGTTGGTTTAAAGGAATTTCTTGAAGCAAAATATAAAAGATTTTATTTTTCATCTCCTAACTTATCTATCCAAACAGGAGTTTGAGTACAGAACAGAGTAATATCCCAAATAGCTCTAAAATTGAGTGTGTATTTGAGGAGAAACAGTGGATGTGAAAATATGATATCTAATTTAATGAATATGTATTCTCCATAAATCACATTTATAACCACTGCATATACTCCTTAATTTCTTTGCATCATTGAAGAGATATCTTAAATACATTACAATTGTAATTCTATAAACACTTTCATGACTGATCAGAAATCAAAGGAAGGGCAATAGGAAAAAAGGTCACATTGTCTCAACAGAGGAATGGGAACAGTTTAATCTATATGATTCAAGCTAGAATAATAAGCAAGAAGCAGACTCAAGTTTATGTTTTCTCAAATCTTGAGCCCAAGGGCAATCTAATCCTTAATAGTGTTCTAGATGTCGGTATGGCTTGCTCTTCTGAGGTCTCCTGGACTCTCACAACTAACCCAGTCAGCTTTTTCTATTTGTTTGAAAGCCAAGCTCTCTGGTTTATTATGCAGTGTAATCCTCAGCTCTCACAGAGCTGTTGGTGAGGCCTGCTAATGACCTTCCCATTGCTTCCTCTGCTGATGACCAACATGAGCGCTCCCTCCAGCTCCCTCCAGTGGTGTGCTCTGAGTTCCCCACAGCTATCAGGATGTAAATAGCACTGTAGGTTTCAGCCTGGAGTGAAAAAGGTCTTTCATGTTTCTGTTTTTATGTTTGTCTTAGAATCATGGTATATGAGTTGTTATTTTAGTTTTTCTTCTCTGTGCATTTTGAATCTGTCCATGGTGACCCAGGCTGTGAAAATCCATGTGTGATCATAACTTTCACTTATTATTGATGACTACAGACTTGTAGCAGCATAGTTATTGCTTCCTTTTTATGTTTGAAGAGAAATATTTTCAGAATTATTTTAACCTTATCAAACACATATTTGGCAGTTCTCCACACCCACTATTACAGTCGGTTACACAATGCTGGGACTAACTTCTAATCAATCAAAGATTATGGGAATAAAGGATTTGTTTCAAACTTATAGATCCAGGGGAAGTTCCATCAATGGTGGAAGAAACTGGACCCTTTCATAGATCCAAGAAGAAAGAAATAAACCACCAAAAGCCAGCCAACACCAAAAGAAAGCAATCTAAACACCAACAACACACACAAACCCACCAGACACAAACTACTCTCTTACACTTTTTGAGCTTGAATCAGATCCGCCTGTAAACACACCTTTGGGCTGGGTTTCAGGATCTGCCACCAGTGACACCTCCTCCAGCCAGGTGGCTGGAGACCTAAATTACAAGCTCAATAAAACCCCTGAGTCTATGGGGGACATGCATTCAAAGTACTACACCACTATAACAGACTATACCTGAATTTCAAGGATACAGTAGTGGAAACATACTTAAGTAATGAAGTATTAGAGGATGCTTGTGGGAAGTGGTCACAGGAAAGGGATTTATTTATGAGAATTCGGGGGATAGGTTAAGGGGTATAACTATAAAGAATGATATTTTTCATTGTGGATGAAAAGATAGGCTTTGATAGGTTGTAAAGTTTATGGGAGTCAAAGGAAAACTGAGACAAAATAAGAAGTGATAGAAAGGAAACTGCTTCCTTATTTTAAATTACTATCCTAAAGAACCTGGGTGACTATATGATATTGGTCATATGAAACTGTTTTCCTATGTTTATTTTCTCAGATTTAAATCTAAAGATTTCAGGTAGGTATTCCTCAAGTTCACTTTCACTTACATATCAGCTATTCTCTCACTATTATGAACAAATACTTAACCAGTAGGAACTTATACAAGGGAAATGGTTTAATTTATCTTACAGATTCTAGGAGAAGTTTCATGGAGGGGAAAACAGCAGGAATTGGAGAGGACATCTCGCCAGAGTCAGGAAACAGAGGTCAGAGAGGAGGTAAGGTCAAACTAAAAATCCTCAAGACCCTGTCCCCAGCCGGTGACCTACTCCCTCCACTGGGATCCACCGCCTAGAGGCTCCACAATCTTCCCAAACTGTACCACCAGCTGGGACCCAAGTATTTAAACACATGAACCTATAAGGGACATTCCACATTCGAACTGTGACAACAACTTACGAGTTTCAACACTTAGAAAAGAAACAAAATTAATATGTTAAAATTGGGTAAAAATAGACTCAAGAGGCATACATGACTCATGTAATTTATAATAAG